>KN883603.1:109718-121657 GCA_000934455.1 Apostichopus parvimensis | reverse complement strand
GGGGGGGGGGGGCTGTTGAGCTCTTTATATGTTAATTTATTCTTTAGAAATATAATAACTCTGCAATCATTCCGCTTATTTATCAAGTTATCGTTACAAATTAAATTGTCGTGGGTTATATCTACAGCTCCACCAGAGTGCGAACTGAGCATTTCGTATAACGATGACTGCACTGATGCCGAACTGACTTGCATATGTGCTAATACATCACCAGGTGTTGGAACATTGTGTAGTTTTTTTTTCAATTATGCTGGTGAACTCATTCAAGGTCCAAGTAAATCCACTACAGCACACAATAGTTATGTAAAAGCTGACGTGGAGTTGGCGTATGGTTGTAAAGGATGCAATGGCCTTTTCAACGGAAATACTTCGTATGTATCGAAAACATCAATTTGCACCGTATGTATGACACCACACTATCTTCACTCAATATTCAAAATGTTTCATTGGTTTTTTTTTGTCCTTTTCTTATTTGCTTTAAGGGATGAAGTGTGGTCAGCTACTCTTATTAATAAGACTCTGGTGGTCTTCATTTGTTCCAAACTAACGTTAAACTAGTACCTGGAATAGTCCATGAAAAGACATAATATGCAAAGAAAATCAAAATTATGTAATAACATCCCAAAAAGAGTTCTGAAGAAAGATCCGACATTTCCTTATAGTGAAATGTATGTTTAAATATCTCGATTTCTGTCAACATTTTTTAATGTGTTTGCTCCCTTTAATAACACAGAAGAATCATAAACAGCCATTAATATCCGCTATTATAAAATATTTTACTACTTCAATACTGTAACTTCCTGCAAACAATTATTCACCTTTCTATATTATGTGAACTTTCAGCGTCAAGTGTGACATTTTGAAATCACTCTGTCTTAATGTGTCTCGAAATATGTCAATGGTACTTTCTATTACTATATTGGAAAAAAAATGTTGATATCGATTAATTTATTAATTTACTTTAAATGGCTTCAAACTCAACGGAAAACACTCACTCATTATATTCAGACGCGTACTTCCAAAATATTAAGGAAACAAATATTTCTTGTCCAGGTATTTGAATTTTCGACTGCATTTCGTACCGTTTGTTGACCTTGTTTTTCAAATGAATGAAACAGCTTTCATTTTTCTTTTCCCGCGTTGAATATTTTAATTTGCATTTTATCTTAGTTTTCTCAGAAGAATATACCGAGCTCTTTACTGTTGGCACGAGTGCTTTACTGGTAATCGCCATGATGATTATCAAGGTTGTCACCAGACCATTTTTAGAGCCGGGTAATTTGTGACAGTGATCCGCGTCCTGGGGGAGATGTTTCAAAAAATTTCAAATCCTGATGGTGCCTAGGCTACATGCAAAATGGTGGCATTTAGAAAGGGTTTTGATCCTCAAAATTCTCCTGAGATACCTTTGTTTTTTCATGTGGAGTGCGGGGAAAGTAGCGTTCCTTTATTTGAAGCGGGGTTAATTACAGTTAAGCTGCGTTTTGCACTGAATCGCGCGAATCTTTACCAAGTTACTTATTGGCGGTACTGTAGGCTAATTTGTGCCGGGCGGTAAGGCTGAAATTGACCTTGAGTACCGGGCGGAAATTTTGAGAGCTGGGTAGCACCGCCCGGCGCCGCCCGGCGTGGTGACAACCCTGATGATTATTGTCATTACCTGTGTAATTACTTGTTTTATCTTCAGAGGAGGTATGTATACTTACTTCAGTTATACAGAAATAGTAAGGTTACTAATCGTTGGTTTCTTTTAGTGTATTGCATCGTAACTAGTCGTAGGGATAGTATTACTTAATTATATTTGCATCGTAATCTGTCAATCACGATGGAACAGAAAAAAATAACTCATAATGCGTACCATGTATATATATATACATATTTAAAGTGAAGCTGACCCGTATGTTAATTCCATTTTCTCTGCTAAATTTGAGTTAAAACGCACTCAACTATGTAACAACAAACTAATTTAAAACGGAATTGGGGAAACAAGCCCCCCTCCTCCACCCTTCCCCCACCCCGAAATACATGACCACATTCTTTGGTAGTTATTGGTTTGTTATCTGACAATACTGAAAACCTTTTTTTTGTTATTATATCGGGTGATTAGTTTGAAATTAATGCTCCCAACAATCACGTCAACGATGATATTATACGTGCTAACAGTCAATAGCGGAGTAGGGAGGTTTTTTAAGTACAAACATCGAGAGTAAGTGGGCATGTGACTTTGATTTCAATCGGTAAACCACAATGTGACCACAAATTCAGAATTTGAATGACCGAAAAGGGCACATTTGAATAATTTTCTCTTCTTTCAACAAAAAGGCCCATTTTGTCTTTACAAAATGGGCAGATTTTTACTACAAATATGGGAGGAGGGTACTTTCTGTTAGCGAACAAGGCACATGTTATTGATGTTCAAATGACACCTCATGGTATTTAACCAAACTGGTGGGAGTGTATATTATCCTTTTATTTTCCGCTGCCCTGGTAATAGATTATATTAGATTAGATCAACTTTATTAAACAACCACGACGGTAATTGCATGCTCGAATAAAACAGGATATGAGATACAAACATTAAAATAGGAGAACCTAAAACGCGCAGTATCAAACAATTGTAAGAATATGAAAACATAAGACATTTTAAAACATGCAGTAAAACAATAAAGCCCAAGACAATGGCAAGAGAGTACAGTCAGAACAGAAGAAACAGCCAAACGAGATCTAACGTTGAAATTTTTCATTATAAAGTTTGCTGCATTGTGGAATGAATGAGGAAGAATGTCGATTCGTATGAGACGGTGGTAGCCGCAACCTTCCACTTCTAGGAAAAAACCGCTCTAATATATAGCCTAGTAGATTGATTAGCCATATGGCTGTGCTGTATCAGTGCCATTCCGTTGCCAGCTTGCAACGCTTTACTTCAATGTTTCATTAAAAGTTCTTCGACGCCTAAAGCAATTCTAATAACCTCATCTGAAACCATGAATGTACCTACTTGTTAATAAAAAGAAAATGGGATCATGAATGTGGCTCAGCTTTTCGATAACGGCGATGGACTTACACGTTGCACAATTTGTAATATTTAAATCACAGTTAGCTGAATATGTATTAAAAAACGATTAGTTATAATTTTCATGTCGGGTTTCTATTAGAAACTTGACATATTGCATTAATTTGTTGTCTGGAATATATTAATTGAATAATATGAAAAGATAAAATAATTTCTTAAATAATTTTTAAATGATTAACAGCTTTGTTACATGTTAAGATTTTATCATTGTCTGATTGATGTTGTCACATGTTACGATTACAAGGCCTTGTGCCAGTCAATTAGGGGGAAGAGCAAATATGCGATGAAGAATAATGCATGCAAAACTAAATTTCGTTTGAACTTAAAATAGAAAATGAAGGCTGTAACACAGGGGCCCAACCTGCCCAATAGCCTAATTTATATGAACACGATAGGGCACTTACTATAAATCGAATCTATAAATAACATGTTATGGCTTTCTGTTTCCTCATAGACGAAGTCAAATTCGCACATCACAACATGTAGCCTATCGGTATAGCTTATGCACAATTATAGTTTATACTGTACACCCGCGCTGCGCAGCTATGTGATTTTGTTTCATTCATTTAGCTAATATTATTCTACTTTCATTGCTATTTAAAGGACTTGCACTTCAATGATCGTGGTTGTGAATATTTGAGGTAAACCAACATTTCGCTTAAATTATGTTTAGCGTATATTACAATATGTTTCACACAACTGTCACTTCCCGATTGACTCTTGTGAAGGACTTTGAATTTGACATGGTACTTTCCATGAGTATACAATATTTCAATACACTACCACAAGGTGGTCTAACATGGAGAAATTCAGATTTGATTGTTATCTTTATTTATGTTCAATAGGTTTGATTCACACAATTATTACTTCCCGATCAACTCATGTGGAGAACTTTAAATTTGCCAGAGTATTTCCCACGATTATTATAGTTCAATGCACTACCACTAGGTGGTCTAACATGGAGAAATTCAGATTTGTTTGTTATCTTTATTTATGTTCAATAGGTTTCACACAACTATTACTTCCCGATTAACTCATGTGGAGAACTTTAAATTTGCCAGAGATATATAATGCAATAGTTCAATGCACTATCACTAGGTGATCTAAGAAAGAGAAATTCAGATTTTTGTGTTATCGTTACTTATACATGAGTCATTCAACCGCTTAATATGAAGCATTTCAAAACATTTATGAAAGGAAAGATAAATGTTACAATGAAACAGAACATGTCACGGAATACTCAGAATGTTGTTACTAATCGATACAAAGGCTTTGGAGGAAATTATTCCAAGGGTTTTTGAAGCCATATAAAGATGGACAGACATTAGACAATAATTGTCACTGTTATTCCAGATTCATCATATAGCAGTAGCTTTCGATATAATTGAAAAAATGCATCTTTAGTTTTACTTATGCATTTCCTCAATTAACATACTCATCATGGTTACTGAATGGCATTA
Source organism: Apostichopus parvimensis (assembly GCA_000934455.1). NCBI lineage: Eukaryota > Metazoa > Echinodermata > Holothuroidea > Aspidochirotida > Stichopodidae > Apostichopus > Apostichopus parvimensis. The sequence continues at coordinate 117,124 of KN883603.1, read as the reverse complement.
CCAAGTCTCACCCCTGTAAATGGATGGACCTTAGATATTTAAAGGCAAAAGCTGACACAAATACGACAACGTTTGGTTAATATTCAGTCCTTACCCTTGGTTGTTACAAAGTTCTAGTAGGCTATTAGCTAGCACAAAGTCGCTTCCAGTGAATGATTAAGTACGAATTTCAGTATTTTACGAAAACAACATATGATTCTTCCTTGTGCCGTTCTTCACAAAGGGTAAAATTCAGAACGTTTGGGCCTACTCTTAAAAAGGAAACGAAACAATTCTGCTGCTCAATATCAACATTATGCTTGCTTTTGTCGAAACAAAATTTGAGATATTTCATAATTTGTAATTTTTTAACCTCGCAAAGAAAAACAAGTATGTGCTTGTTAGTTGTGTGGTAAAGAGTTACGTCAACACAATATAATTGCTGTTTCGCTCACTGCAATTGAGAAGAGCTTCGTAAGTTAAGTGTGTCAATAGCAGTTTGATTAAAAATGCTAGAATGTTATGTGTAGGTCGGCAAACCTTCTGCTAATAATATAATAAGCCTACTTTAGTCTTTACGTGAGTAGTTCACCCACTCACGTCAAGACGTGAAAGAAAAACAATTGTTTTAAACAGGGAATATTTTTAATTTGTTTAACTAAGATTCCTATAGTTTATTGAGGTAACTTCAAGAGGAATCTTCGCTGCAGTTACATTATTTTGTCAACCATCTACATATAAAACTGATATTGTATACATTGCTGGTCAGCGACTAGTCTGTTGTTGTTGAAGCACATGAGAAACAAAAAACTGATATCAATGTACAATAAAGGTTTGATGATTTTTCGGGCAATTATTAATATATTTTTTTTTTAAATTAAGAGGGACCTTTATACTAACAATTTCTTTTACAAAAAAAGGCACGATTTGATACAACAAAAGTGCACTTCTCATTTATGAAAACTGGAACCTTTGTGATCTCTTTCATAAGCCTGATGGGGAATGTGCCCCTCTCGCTATTCCCTCCCCACACCCCTGACTTTACAAACTCAGTCTATTGTCTATATGATTAACGTTAGGTCCAACACTAAATATGTGTAGAGTCGTCGGAAGACAGGTCGAACCACGGGGACATGTCACACCCCTTCCCTTTTCTTTTTTCGGTGTTTCCTTCAGTATATGGAATATATGATATGTATTCTCCTTAAACGAATAGCTCCACGGTCATATAGTATTTAACCCAGATTCTGCCTTTAGCGTCCCTATCCCCCCCCCCCTCCTCTCGAGAATTCAAAAACAAACTGCAAGTATATAGCTTTATCAGCTTTTTATTCAAATCCAATCATAAACATGATCTGAGGTCGTCAAATAAAATAGTGTGATACAATACGCACTTCCCACTACCATTAACCGTCGGAGTTTAATTACGAGAAAATTGTTCCCTGCGTGGTCTGTGTTCTCGTTCACCCTCTGGCAAAAGCTGGAAGCACGAAGAGATCGCCATTTTGAAAGACAGAGAAAAAAAACAGTTAAATATCTAACTTGATTATCGGTGTTATTAGATGATAAGAAATAGGTATAACATCAATCACATAAGCCTATAAATGTAGTCCAAAAGGCACATACTTAATAGGACTTCCCTTGTAGTATTCAATAATAACGCAGGTCATAACCTCTAAGAGACATGAGTAACATATTTATTCATCAATAAAGGGAGGGGTGGAGTTTATTCATTGAGTGAAGTATTTGTACTAGTTTGCAAATATTTACTACTGCATAGATTTCAAATGTGAACTTTATTCGTTTAATCGATACTTACTACTCAATCCTGAATCGACACAATATTATGTGCGTCCACCTGTATAAATTGAGTCTCCATTGCGTATGACTCCTCCCTCCTTCGTCTGACACCATTGCACGGCTTCTAATGGTTCAAGTACAATAAATAATAAATAGGAATCACAAAAATACATTACATTAAATACAAGAATATAATGTAACACAATAATGATAATTCAAACATTTTCTTTTTGTTTTGTTTGGTGGAGAGAGTTCGAATGGAGGTGAGAGTACACAGGACTATACTTTTAATTGATTTGTTAGAAGTTGAGTCTCAAGATTAGTCTTATATTTTTTAGAATTAATCTTTTAAATATCTGAGGTTAAACCCTAAAAGTGAAATGTACAACATAATACTCAGACCTTTCAATCCTCCGATGCAACACAACATTCAATGGGACCAAATAAGACTTGATCTAATATGATATGTTTACAATGTAATTCAAAATTTCAAAGAACAATGGTGCCTATTGTCATCCAAACTTGCTCTGTCACATTATGTGAAGTTAAAAGGAAACGTTTTAGATGAGTTATATCAATCAATGGATTAACTTAAACATGTATGTCTCCACTGAGCTGCCGACGTCGTCATTAAGTCAGTTTTTAAGGGCATTCCAAAGAATTTCAGTCGTCACATAATCACGGCTGGGAGCGGTCACCCACTCGCTACTTGCAAGTAAAAACAGCCGCAGATGAAACAAAACCATTGGAGATAGCTATAGACTTTGTACATGCAGTGAGTTTCCAACCGTGATTACGTGACTGAAATTATTTTGTAGGTGAGGTTCGTGTTTGCGTTGACTACGTGCGTTTCAAGTGCGAAATCGCACTCCGCCCGTATATTTCGCGCGCTGATGTAGCCTAGGTCGAAGCGTTAGGCTAGCCTCGCCTAAACCTAAACTTATCCATTGGAAATTTCCATTCTACAAAGGTTACATGTAGGCCTGACTAATCTAATATGTTCTATAATTATTTAATATTGTTATATAACTATGTCTTACCTTTACAAAGTCAGTAATCCGAACTTCGACTCCCACACGAGACTGGCGAATCACGCTACAGTGTGATCAAGGATGCTGCATGCAAATATTTTAGCCACGCTGTACTAAAAACAGTGAATAAATTAAGTTTTACCTATAATAATAGGTCTTCATATAGAGTTAATACACAAACAAACATAGGGGAGGCTTATAAAAGATTTTTTTATTCACAGAGGTTATCGAGAGGTCAAGGTCAATGATCAGAGTTTATATATAGTCCTCTAAAAGAAACCAAGTTTCAGGTCATAGTTCGTAGATTATTGTTTTATGGTTTCCAAAAAAAATGTCCCCATGCTAGAAGGAATTCACCAGGTTAACATATTTTCCTTGACCCCTGGAAACAGGCTGGTGCCACTGGTGTGGACCACATGTTTCAATCAGACAATCACCTTGACATTAGTAAACCTACGGTTGAGAACTGCTGAATGTAATGAACGTTGACTGTCACGAACATATTTCCTGAATAACCAAAAAATTGGAAAATGAAAGAAACTGATAAACAACAACAATACACAAACCAGGTTATTTTTTGGTCACACAAACAATCCTTTCTGTATTATATGACTTCCTCGTGACTGTCATCATGACCAACACACAAAGTCACTTGCTTAGGAAGAAGTAGTCTTCCTCTGTTATGTGTAGACAGAATGTTTTGGGCAATAGCATTTTCATTATTTCATCTCATCTCTGTTCAGCAGCTTCTTTGAGCCGTTTTTCAGCATCTCATGTCAGACACTGAGACAGCTGTTTTATCTGCCAGCTACCAGATCTTCTTCCTTTCGAAAAATTGAGTCCTGATTTTCCACAAGTTTTTGCTGTGCCAGAGAAATCTCTGGAGAGGAAGCACCGCAAATATCCTTTTCTTTGGCGCCGATGTGCCTGCATTTTCATCTGCAACAAATCAGAACCAAATTTGTTTGATTGATACAGTATTTTGAATTGTCCTGTCGATCACACTGTTGTTCACATTAATTGTCTACACTGGAACTCAACTGACTAATAAGCCATCTGATATCCCATTTATTTCATTGTAAGCCTGGAGCCATGTGCTTGGTAGGACATAGTAACAAACCCACACACTACAACGGTTTGAGAACACATGTAACCTACTTGACAAGATCTTCCATCCTAAAAGAAGCCCTCACCATACATGCATTAAAATCAAATAAAACAAGCAAGATGCTTTGATATAAAATATTTTATTCCAAATTATTAAAGAGTTGTAATAAAGCTAGTTGCTACTAAATCGAGTACCATGCTGATGCTAAATAGCTAGAAACTTAAATGCCAACTCGCTTTGATAGGTGTACAAAATGCACAAAGGGATCTGAGACTAGGCAATACTGTAGCATTGCCTAGGCCTATATACTTAGTGGCCTGTATATAAGCTACATTACACGCTACATTTGTTTGTGCGTGTTTGTCAGTACCAGCCTTAGAGACTGCCCTGGGCTTAGTTTGGCCCTGTTTTGAAAAATTAATCCAAGACTCGATGCTAGACCACAGGCCTAGGCTTTTATGCCGACATTAAATATTGATAGGCCTAACGTTAGTCTGCCTATCGAACCAACACTCATTTCTTTGTTTCATGACCGAAATAAATGGTATCATAAAATAACAGATACCCGTATATAGTAGCTGTCGATCTATCCTTTATGGTTTAGTTTAGTTTAGTAGGAACAAAGGATCAGGAGGGACACTCAAGTCCCCATCAAGGACCCTATAGGAGATGAGCAAAAAACTGAAGAAACAAATACTCAGACCCGATTACAATGCTTAAAGTGCTTGTCCAAAGCATTTCTAAACCCATTGACACTACTTGCAAGTACAACTTTCTCAGGCAACCGTTCCACTCATTCACAAACCTATTAGAAAAAAGTGATGCCGAATATTAATCGTACTTTGTGACTTTTGGAGTTTAAGACAATGACCTCTGGTACAACTACTATTAGCAAACATTAAAATTTCGGTAAAGGATAACTTGTCAAAACCATACACAATCTTGAAAACCTGAATCAAGTCCCACGTAACCTCCTAAGCTCCAGTGTTGTGAGATTCAACAGTTGTAACCGCCTTTAATAAGGAACACTCTTTAAGGAACTAACCATCCTAGTTGCCCTCCTCTGGACCTTTTCAAGTATTTCCTTATCCTTAGCAAAATATGGTTTCCAAGCCTGCACAGCATACTCCAGATGAGGCCTAACCAACTGCCTAAAAAGCCTAACTACTATGTCCTCTTTCAGAAAACTGAAGTTCCTGTTGATCATACCTAAAACCCGATTACCTCTTTTAGCAGCTTCAAGACAATGTTTAGAAGGTTGCAGAGATGAGTCAATGTAGATACCTAGGTCTCTTTCAACAAAGACCTTCTGTAACTCCACACCATTAATATTGTAGGTATACTTTTGGTTACTACTACCGATGTGCATTACCTTGCATTTATCAATATTAAAAAGCATTTGCCATCTTTCTGACCAGGAAAACACCTTATCCAAATCCGTTTGAAACTTCTCAGAATCGCATTTGGAAGAGACCTCATAATACAATTTGGTGTCATCAGCAAACTTCTTAGCTGTACACAATTAATATCTCCGTCAATGTCATTTATATAGGCAACAAACAACAAGGGACCCAAAACAGACCCTTGTGGAACCCCACTAGTTACATCCTGAGAAGAAGAAGCACATATTTTAATTACCACCCTCTGTTTCCTATTACCAAGCCAATTCTCGATCCAAGACAGTAAATTCCCATTGACACCCATACTCTTCAACCTAAGTAAAAGACGCTGGTGGGGCAATTTATCAAAGGCCTTCTAGAAATTCAGGAACACAACATATACAGACTTCTGCCTATTTAGTGAGCTTGTTACATCTTCCATAAACTCAAGGATATTAGTGAGAGAAGACCTTTTTTGACTAAAGCCATGTTGAGACTCTCTGATCAAAGACTGACTGCTGAAGTGACTGACCATAGATTTTTTCAAAATAGACTCCATGACCTTACAAACAACACTAGTGAGACTAACGGGCCTATAATTACAGGGCTTAGACTTATCACCCTTCTTGAAAATTGGGGTAATTGTAGCACATCTCCAGGAACAAAACCTTCATATATAAATTTACTAAAAACCAATGAGAGTGGAACGCAGAAATGGTGTGTAAAAGTCTTCAACAAATACGGATGGATTGCATTAGGTCCAGAAGCTTTATAAGCATTTAGACGAAGCAGCTCCTTTAAGACAACCTCATCCGAAAATAAGACCGTATCCAGTTTAGGGCTATCACTTCCCCCCTGAAAATCTGGAATACTACTCATATCTTCCCTTGTAAAAACCAACACAAAATAGTTGTTCAATACAACTGCAAGATCCTGACTATCAGTAACTATATTATCAGCCTGTGGTGCCCTAAGAAAAACAATTGCATCTTTAACTTTCTGCTTTGACCTGACATAAGAAAAGAAGGTCTTTGGTTATCCTTAATATTTAGGGCAATGTTATTTTTGAAATTAAATTTTGCATCAGAGACATTCTAGCTTCAGCTGATGAATTTAAAACTTGGCCAAAAGAGATTCAGAATTAGTCCTCCTAAACAACTTCCACATTCTACGTTTTTGCCTAATTGCACATCTAACTTTCTTATTCATCCATTGAGGCATACTGCTTTTACGACGACGATTCTTCCACGGAACATGATTTTCCATAATGACCTTTAATGTATCAGCTAAACAAATTCAAGATTGAAAAGCACTCATATCTCTAAACAAATGAATCTAATATGTACCCTTTAATAAAGTTTCAATTGCCTCTGTATCTGATCTCGAAAAATCAGGGAATTTTCCTTGCTAACAAAATTTACGACTTTGCAAACAACATCAAAAGCTAGTATATTATGATCGATAGTTCCTAGTTTTCCTAGACCCGTCAAATCAACAACATTGCTTGGATCAGAATTCAATACAAGATCCAAGATCCAAGGATGTTAACCCCCCTATTAGGTTAAGTAACATGTTGATGTAAAAAGCCATCTACACTGTTAAAAAAATTTCTGTAAAATAACAGGAAACGATTGGAAAAAAAGTTTCCAATCGTTTCCTGTTATTTTTACAGACAAACTGTAAAAAGGAATTAACTGGAAAATAATGTTTTCTTTTTACATATTTTTCCAGTTAAAATTTTTACAAGAATAATCTATTAAATAAAATAACATAAAAATTCTGTTTTATTTAGCATTTTTCTCATGTATATTTAACTGAATTCTTCTGATAAAATTACAATTTATTCCTGTTTGTTTACAGACAGTTTTATTGTGTTTTACTACCAAATTCTGTCTTTTTACAAGTTTTCGATGTTAATTTACCAAATCGTCTGATAAAACTACAATTTTTGTCTGTTTTTATACCGACGGTTTTACTTCTAAATTCTGTCTTTTTACAAGTTTTCGATGTTAAATTACCAAATCGTCTGATAAAATTACAAGTTTTGTCTGTTTTTTTACAGACGGTTTTACTTCTAAATTCTGTCTTTTTACAAGTTTTCGATGTTAA
>KN883603.1:66586-82819 GCA_000934455.1 Apostichopus parvimensis | reverse complement strand
AGGTGCAAGCTTTAGAGCCACAAGTACTTGCAATCATGATTTAATTGTTGTTTTCACTTTGCTTCTTTTCACTAGAACCTTTAATTTAGCTACCAGAGAGTACAGTGCAATCACTGATGAAGATTTGGATAGTGCTGTGCGGGCAGTCATGATGGGCAACAGAAGAATTGATAAGGTAGGTCTAAGGACTTGTTACCACTAATTCTGAACTTAACTGCATGCTGGGTTGATAATAAATATGTAACCAAACTAGTACCTCAAAACTGTTACACATTAGACATCCCAAAGTTGAGAAATGAATCCATTACACCCTGTTTCTATATTTACCACAAGTTGTTACATTCTAGGCTGACAATAGTGCAGAAGCTCCTCTTTTTTTGGTATTCATTTCAAATACTGATGTTATCTATGTGATGTTGATGGAGTGTGTGTGTGCAAGGTTGATGCTTGAAGCTTAGAAAGAAACTGCCTCAAGATGGTGAAGTTGCCTGCATTTCAAACTGGGCATGTTCTTAACCCAGTTTGAGTAAATAATCCTTATTGCTTAACATGGATATCAAGTCTTTTAAGCTCAACATATGGCAAGTGGGCAAACCTGACAAAGACTATTAAGAAGTATGGATGCTTGAAATTCAGACCCATTCTCAAGGAGGTAAAATGTTAGTGTTAGTTGATGATCCCCGCTGTTACACGAGTCAAACATTTTAAGTTAACCAGGGTTTAGTCTGAAGACCTTGTTAGAAAATCTTGGTGAAGCTCCTCAGAAAAGAGAGTCCAAGATGAAAACCTTGTAAAACAAATTTTCATTCAAATTCTTTTCAAGATTTACTAGGAGACATTTGATTTCCATGATGTGACTTTTTATATTTTGAAATCCAATGGATGCCAGCACTAGCAACCATTCTAACACTGCTTAAGTTGTTCCTAGATGCTACCAGGCAGTATGGCATCCCTTCTAGAATCCGATGTGATAATGGAGGTGAGAACTCCAGGGTGTGTGAATTCATGGAAATGTACCATGGGCCGGGACGAGGAAGTGCCATACGATGAAGGAGTGTCCACAACCAACGGATTGAAAGGATCTGGTAAGATATGTGGAATGGGTGTGTAAATGTCTTTTATGATATTTTTGTTGCTCTTGAGAGAACTGGACTCCTTGATCCTAACAGTGATGGACCGATGTATGCTCTCCACTTTGTGCATTTGCCGCGTATTCGGCATGCACTTCAGCAGTTTGTCAACCAGTGGAATCACCATAAAATGCGAACGCAACATTCATTATCTCCAACACAACTTTTCGTTCATCGCTCACTGCTCATTGTTCATTGTCCATTGTTCATCTTCAACTGCTATGACGGATATGTTTGAAAATCGTGTGGACCAAGATCATATGTTACTTAATAATATTGATACTTCTCAGGACAATGAACATGACAGAGAGCTCATTACTGTAGATGTACAAATGACAACTCCTCCAATATCAGAAGAGCAGGCACAGCATCTTTGCCAACAGATTGACACTTTAGCTGGTGTAAATGATGAAAACCTGGGTGTTGATCTATATTTGGCAACATTAGACCTGCTAAGGGACATGTTAGATTTGTAATGTGATCAGCAGTTAAAATCACTTTGAGCCAATTGCATTAATTTTAATACTGGAAAGAGAATATGAATGAAGTTAATCCATGAGCACTCAATGAACTACTCCACAGTTGAAGCATCCATCTTTGTGCTGGTTCAGATTGGTAGTTGTGCTATATTGTAGTCCCCTTTTAGAGTTATTAGCCATGTTACAAAGACTGATATTTCTTTTCACAGGATAAGTTATTCAGTGACTTTTTTAATTTTTCCCTCAATCTCTATGATTTGTGCTTACAAGAATGAACTAGCTATTAGTCATTCTTTACACCTCTTTTTACACTTATTTATAAGTTCTTCACATCAAGTTTTGACATTGTCATTCACTGTCATAAATGAATTCATTCAGGAACCACTGTCATTGAACTTGCCATATTTCAATCTGAAGACAGAATATCATACAACAGGTATGTTTTTTTTTAAATCCACAAAGTCCACCATGGATGACACATAAAGAAGTGGCACAATTTCAAAGTGTAATATTTCTTTCAAAGAAAATCAACACTGGATGTCTAAGAATCATCCATCTTTTGATACTGTGGGTTTGCTCTGCAAAGAGTTGGTTGAGCACTAGCATGTAGGGCATGCTTCCTTGTGGTACTTTGCCTGTTGTTATGGCTGACGGGTGGAACAATTTGAATAAGGACAGGACTAGGGTTCAGACACTTGGACACTCGGGACCTAGAAATGGACGGTCGGGACTTGAAAATGGACGGTCGGGACTTGAAAATGGACGGTCGGGACTTGGCACTTTTTCGAAAAATGTTAGAGTACGAAAATGGACGGTCGGGACTCGAAAATGGACGGTCGGGACCTGAAAATGGACGGTCGGGACTTGAAAATCGACGATCGGGACTTGAAAATGGACGATCGGGACCAAACAAAAATGGACGGTCGGGACTTGACAAAATATTATAAAAAAAATACTTCCCCGGGGGTGGGGGTGTCGAAATTAATATTTTTAGATACCCCTGCACCCCCTCGACAAATTGGCGCCATTTTGGTAAAAATTGGAGGGGGGTGAATTTTGGGGTGGGGACCCCCTCCCCAAGTGCAAAACTTGGGGGGCATCTTCAAACTTTTTTTACCCTTCCGTTACATCCTATTGATGACGTCATAAAAATTTCAGCTCATTTGCATATTCGGTTAATTAAAATTCATTAACCTATCTGCCTAACACTAAATTACTCTATATACGGGAAAATACCGACTTTTATACTTTGGAACGTTACCATGGTTACTGGGTTAGTCCGATTTCCCCCATCTTTTCAGGGTACCACCGCTAGGGTGTCACCTGTCCAAAATAGGATGAAACTTATAGGTGCGTTACTTCCCCGGGGTGGTAGGGGGGTCATTTTGAAAAAATCTAAAACGGTCATAATTAGTGTTACTACGTACGGGAAAATCCCGACCCTTCTACTTTGGAGCGTTACCATAGTTACTGGGGTGGTCCGATTACAGCAATCCTTTCAGGGTACCGCCGCTAGGGTGTCCCCTTTCCAAAATAGAATGAAACTTCTAGGTGTGTGACTTCTCCGGGGTGGAAGGGGGGGGGGAAATTTGGGAAAAAGTACAAACAGTCAGCAAAAAACTCTGTAGCGTGCGCCATGGAACGCCCGGAATGCATTAAATTCCCCCCCCCCCCACTCCCCACGCCTCCAAACCGCCAAAATAATCTCAGATTCATCATCAGTGCCCCAAGAAGCACCAGAACAGGTGTATTTCGTTCGTTTTTGGAGACACCCACTTGGGCTCGTGCCCCCCTCCCAATGGTTTTTGGCCCCCCAGGCCCCCACAAAACACCCAATTCCAAAATTAACTTCAGATTCGTAATCAGCGTGTCGAGAACAACCAGAAAAGATACACATTGACCGTCTTTGCGACAAAAGTTATTTTCACCCAAAAACCGTAAGGTTGCAGTTTTTTCCGAAATTGCCCAAAAAATGGATTTCGTCAAAATGACGTCACAGGGGGGTAATCGATGCCCAGGAGCCCAAATCTGCAACTGCCAGGTCCATACCTGCTTCCGTTCGTGAGATACTTGGTCCCAGAGGACCCGATAGAAATACGTGTTCTTCATAAGTGCAAAAGTTGGAAAACCCCCTCTTGTCAACCCCCCCTCCTGTCCTCTCTGAAGTACCCATCGACATGAAATTTTGACGTGTAGTAGAAGACACCCTTTTCCTTGTCATACATTAATTTCGTGTAATTATCTGACCGGAAAAGGCTCTTTGTCTATATGATTTCTATTTGCGCCAAAAATAGGTGTTGTTGTCTTGAAAAGTTAAAAAAAATACCTCTTTTCGGTACCCCTTCCTTTCCACCAATGGCATGTGACGGGGCTGAATTTTGGTTATATGGGAGACGAGAGTCGTAGCTACGTGTAGATAACTCATACGGTAGCATTAGTATTCGGGAAGGGGGTATAGTCTATACGTTTTATAGGTCCCCCCAAAAATAGGTGTTTTTCACCGGTAGTAGCTATGATAACCCTAAACAAGGACGCCAGCGCCGACGTCAACATTTGAAAGAAGACAGAAACAGAAATGTTGAAGTTACTTCTTCTATTCAACTACGAAAGACCTAAATGAAATGTAACTCGTTAACTCCCCACACCCCCTGTAAAAACTTTACTCCCCACACCCCATGTAAAAACTTTACTCCACACACACCCCATGTAAAATTTTTACTCCCTACACCCCCCTGTAAAAACTTGAATGTCCTCGCTCACCCATCCCCACTCCCCCTCCCCCGCCTCCCAATGCTGTCTCATAAAAAGTTTGTTGTTTACTTAAGCTTATTAATACGATATACGAGTTTCTGTCTGATTCCCTCCACTGTCGATTTTTTGAGGAACACGAACTTGGTGGTTGCGTGCTCGTCCAAAGTCTCGTTCACCTGTCTGGTCGTCGGGGTCGTCTTCGAGGCAAAAAAATTGCAGAAAACAAGTCGCAGTACAGTCTCGTCATTGTCTGTCCAAACTGTCTCGTCCTCAGGGGTCTTTTCTGTCCTATCCCTAATGCCAGTCCACATCCGACTGCTTTCCGTCCCGTCGTCGTCGATTGCTTGTCGGTGTCCTGCAAGAAAGCAATACAAAGAAAAAACAGATAACCATAAGATCTCTGATTCCTCTTCCCCGTTGCCGTTTCTTATGAAGGGTTATTTACCTGGTCAGTCTTTTTCATAGTTCCCGCGCGTGGAAACCTAACGCCACTGGGTCCTGGCCCGTATGTCGGCGTGTTGCTCTGTGCAATAAGAAAGAAAAAAAAACACGTTTAACACGTTTGATTATGGTACCTTCCGTGTGGTTGAAAACGAAATTTAAGGTTATAACTCGTACCTTCTCAGTCACGTTTCTTAATTTTTTGGTACTTTTTCGGTGTGGGTCATGTGGGACGCCAAGGATTTTAGTGACTCTGGTTGTTCTTCGAAGCACTGAAAAATAAGTCACATAAAGCCATTAACACCGGTTTAGAATGTTAACGCTAAGAAAGAAATATAATACAAAAAGAGTTATCTGTTTCAATAGATCATTTTTTTCGTACCTTTGACACTATCGTTTTTCTCAGGAGTGTGGTTGAAATGTGGCTTTTAAGGCCAGCGTTCAACCAACACGAACTTATGCATTTGGTGACCCTCTTTGATAAAATCGGGGCGCCGGTGGTGTAAGACAACCACATCGGTCCCAGGACCTTCTCCCACTGGTTTATGGGTATTCTATCTCTGTGGGAGAATTGAAGCAAAAAGAAAAAAACGGTGATCAGTTTTTACGAAGCTTGCAAATTGTGGTGCCGATGACATATTACAATAGGACATGGCTTTACCTTATCTCCTCCACGTAAAAATTAAGGTCCATGAACAACTCGCTATTGAGAGCGAGGGTTGCTGCCCCGTATGTGGTGGCGGTCTTGTGATCAGACACCAACATCGTCCACACGTCGTCTCCAATTGAATTCCTCTGACGCCGAGCCCGGATGAGGTTTTCCACCGTCATGTTTGCCACGGCTGAGGCCCTCTGCCTGTTCGCCAGGACCACCTCCAGCATTAGATAATTCCTGACCTCGTTGTGGACGTTCTGATCTATCTCTCCCTCTCTGTCAGTGATTCGCAGCTGCGCCCGAACGATTTTGCGATAGGCGGAGCGATTGAATGTCTGTAAAATAAAACGGAAGGTAAATTATTAATAAATTTAATTCGCATTCGATTGTGTGAGATCGAAGACATCGACAAGTAATATTCTCCCCTCTTTTATTACTTACAGCGATGTCTGAGCTATCTATTAGAAGCTCGTCCGCCTCCATCCGACCCTCTCTCATCTTCCTCTGTTTATACACAGAGGACTTTATCCCAGCCAGGCAATTCTCGGCCTCTCCGAATGTGTGACTTTCAATTATTTTTTCGAGCCGCAACCACTTGGCAAACTTGAGGAATGAAAAAATGTAGGCAGCAACGGTACCCGGCTGCTGTGCCCGTTGATGCCTTTGTAAAAACTGTGCAATCGTCCCGTCACCGTATTGATCCATTCGTGTGACTTTCCTCACGTGCTCGGCGGAGTTTTCGGCATCCAACGAGCCGCCTTCTCGCCCCCGGAGCCATTTCTTGTACTTTGAGGTGTGAGTACGTATCATGCCCCCTTTGCTCCCTCCTTTCTCCGGCTCTTCGTTATCCTCCTTTTCCTCCTCCTCGTCCTCGTCGTACTGCTCGTCCTCCTCGTACTCCTCCTTGTCGTCCCCTTTCTCCTCCACAATCTCCTCAATCTCCTCCTCGTCCATCTCCTCCTCCTCCTCCTCCCTCGCAACTTCTTTCTCCTCCACAATCTCCTCCTTTCTCTCCGCTTCTTTCGGTGCCAAGGACTTTTTTCGTGGGTCAGGGTTCGGGTGGGTGGTGGTGTTGATTTCTTCCTCATCTGAGTCATCAGATGAGGTCACGGGCAGGTCTTTCATCCTGCGGCGAATCCTCTTGCGCTCTTTCTTTGGTACATGCTGGTGGACCCTGTACATATGTTTCGTAACGTCCCCTCTGTACACCAGGCAGATTGGGCATTGTTTCAATCCGACCTGGTTGTGGAATTCCCGTGCCTCTTTCTCCTTCTTGTGAACCGCAACCATATCGTTTGTAGTATTTATTATTTTGTGGGCCTGGCGAATATGCCTCGGTAACTTGACATATGACTTCCCGCAGATGGGGCACTCCTTTGCGGTGGGCTTCCAATTGACCCTCTCCGGCCTCCCTGCATCCTCTACAGATGAATCAGACATTCTGTGTAGAAAAAATGAATCCACAAAACTGTCTTTTATGATAATTAAATTGTATTTAATTTTATGTTAATTGTATTTAAATCGGCTATTTGTGCCTAATATGTAAACGGTGATCAAAACAAAATGGTTCTTAAAATGCTCCGTAAACTCGTCACGTGACCACGTTACAGGTTAATGACCTCGTGTGTAACTGAACGTGACCTATCACCTTCGTTTAAGTAGTGAAAAATGATCTTTGTTTTAAACTATACTAGTACCTACCTAAATCTTCTGAAGTTTCGGTTAAAAGCAAGGGTTATTGAAGGTTGGTTTCTCGTTGTTTACGTTGCGTGTGGTTGATGGCGAGGTGCTTGCTTCAATGGTGGCCTTGAATGGACATAATTTACCCACGCTAAAGGGCCCGAAAAATGGATTTCATCCAAATGCCGTCACAGGGGGTAATCGATGCCCAGGATCACAAATCTGCATCTCCCAGGTCCATACCTGCTTCCGTTCCCCACCCCCTTGGGCTCGTGCCCCCCTCCCAATGGTTTTTTGCCGCCCCATGCCCCCACACAACACCTAATTCCAAAATTAACTTCAGATTCGTAATCAGCGTGTCGAGAACAACCAGAAAAAATACACATTGCCCGTCTTTGCAGTTTTTGCCAAAATTGCCCAAAAAATGGATTTCGTCAAAATGACGTCACAGGGGGTAATCGATGCCCAGGAGCCTAAATCTGCAACTGCCAGGTCCATATCTGCTTCCGTTCGGGAGATACGTGGTCCCAAAGGACCCGATAGAAATACGTGTTCTTCATAAGTGCAAAAGTTGGAAAACCCCCTCTTGTCAACCCCCCTCCTGTCCTCTCTGAAGTACCCATCGACATGAAATTTTGACGTGTAGTAGAAGACACCCTCGTTATTGTCATACATCAATTTCGTGTAATTATCTGACCGGAAAAGGCTCTTTGTCTATATGATTTCTATTTGCGCCAAAAATAGGTGTTTTTGTCTTGAAAAGTTAAAAAAGTACCTCTTTTCGGTACCACTTCCTTTCCACCAATGGCATGTGACGGGGCTGAATTTTGGTTATGTGGGAGACGAGAGTCGTAGCTACGTGTAGATAACTCATACGGTAGCATTAATATTCGGGAAGGGGGCATAGTCTATACGTTTTTGAGGTCCCCCCAAAAATAGGTGTTTTTCACCGGTAGTAGCTATGATAACCCTAAACAAGGACGCCAGCGCCGACGTCAACATTTGAGCAGCTTTTTTACCACCTTAGGTCAAATGGAAATCAGGGAAAGTTATAATCGATGGATAGCCCTATTTGTGACCTTTTATCACCGGATGTCCCGTTGCCGTTTCCGCTTTTGATGTAGCGTGACGTCACATCGACCCACTTTTCGACATGTCTGTACCCATATCTCAACAACGGAACATCCGATCGTTTTCAAAATAGCAGCAATGAATTCGGCAGGTCCGAAACTATCGGGAACAATATTTTCATGTATTTTGCAAGTTTTCTAATTTCTGACGTCATCGGTGATGGCGCTATTTTCGGCCAAAAAAATCAAATTCACCCAATTTGCTCTAAATTTCAGATTTGGGTTAAACTAATAATTAGAGATTATATAAACGTCGTTTGAACCATTTGCGGTCTTTGATTGTTTTTTTTATATTTGATTTTAGTATTTTCTCATTAATATTTTATTTTGGCCGCTTTTTTGTCAAACATTCATGAAAATTTTTTATATTCACAGAATCGATAGAACATGTCTCGACATATTTTTGCTGCTATTCAAAAAGGCAATCGGTTATCTATATTGTGTTTTGTGACGTCACTTCCGGTCAGAAAAAAATAGGGTCAAAACCGGAACATATTTTGTACAGACTCTAGTGATAAGTCTTTGGTGCGAGTTACAGGTCGATAGCTCATTCCTCCCGTCTCAGAAACGCACCCTTAGTTGAAACTTTAAAGCGCCCTCATTCCGGAAGTAGACAACTTAAAAAAAAATAAAAATCATCACGTGATAGTACGCATCGAGTTACATCACAAGACCAATTTGTGTCTCGAAAAACCATATCGTGTACACACAGGAGACGAATATGCTAACCCTCAGCTAACCCTAGCTAACCCTAGGGGTTGGGGTTAACTTTGAGTGGCAGCCATCTTGAATTGGTATGACCTAAGGTCAAAAAAAAACTTTATTACCATTTTTGGTGGTCCGACTTATCATATGAAATTAAAAAAAAAAAATTGATGAATTAAATTTTTGACCTCTGATTGACCTTTGACCCGATGACCACATGGCCGAAATTTTTCAGGTGACCATTCCTTATGACCTCACACGTCATCGTTGCAAGTTTCGTGGAAATCGGTCACTCTCACGATCTTTAACCTTTTACCCCCCATAACACATGAACCGGAAGTGGCATATACTTGCCCTTTGCATATGTCAATGCCCTATTGACCCTTAACATCCACAAGAAATTTGGAGGTGAAAGGTCAAAGTTTACGATTTTTGACCTTAACCCTAGGGGTAGTCATTTTTCAAAGTAAAATAGTAAACTAGTATAGTAAATCACTTGAATTTTATGGCTTTAATAAAAAGTCAAGTGACCCAAACTGACCGGAAGTGTTGGTGGGTGTACCGTGACATCAGTTCAGCCCTTTGACCAAATATCGGCCCCCTGTAACCCCCACTTTGGAGCGTTGCCATGGTTACAAGGTCAGTTCGATTTATCCCATCTTTTCAGGGTACCACCGCTAGGGTGTCCTCTTTCTAAAATACCATGAACTTGTAGGTGCGTTTCTTCCCCGGGGTGATAGGGGGGTCATTTTGAAATCATTCCTAAAAATTCCGACCCTTCTACTTTGGAGCGTTACCATGGTAACTTGGGTAGTCCGATTATGGCCATCTTTTCAGGGTACCACCGCTAGGGTGTCTTCTTTTTAAAATTCCATGAAAATTGCAGGTGCGTTTCTTCCCCGGGGTGATAGGGGGTCATTTTGAGAAAAAAAATCCAAAAAATTCCGACCCTTCTACTTTGGAGCGTTACCATGGTTACTAGGTCAGTCCGAATTACCCAAATCTTTTCTGGGTACAACCGCTAGGGTGTCCCCTTTCCAAAATAAGAATAAAATTTCTAGGTTTGTCACTTCTCCGGGGTGGTAGGGGGGTAATTTTGAATTAATTCCAAATAGGTCATAATAATTAGTGTTACTATGTACGGGAAAATCCCGACCCTTCTACTCTGGAGCGTTACCATGGTTACTTGGTTGGTCCGATTACGGCCATCTATTCGGGGTACCACCGCTAGGGTGTCCCCTTTCCAAAATATTATGAAACTTGTAGGTGCGCCTCTTCTCCGGGGTGGTAGGGGGTCATTTTGAGAAAAAGTACCAACATTCAGCAAAAAAAGTCTCGGTAGCGTGCGCCATGGAACTCCCGGAATGCATTAAATTCCCCCACCACTCCCCACGCCTCCGAACCGCCAAAATAATCTCAGATTCATCATCAGCGCCCCAACAAGCACCAGAACAGGTGTATTTCGTTCGTTTTTGGAGACACCCACTTGGGCTCGTGCCCCCCTCCCAATGGTTTTTGGCCCCCCATGCCCTCACAAAACACCTTATTCCAAAATTAACTTCAGATTCGTAATCAGCGTGTCGAGAACAACCAGAAAAGATACACATTGCCCGTCTTTGCGACAAAAATTATTTTCCCCAAAAAACCGTAAGTTTTTGCCGAAATTGCCCAAAAAATGGATTTCGTCAAAATGACGTCACAGGGGGTAATCGATGCCCAGGAGCCCAAATCTGCAACTCCCAGGTCCATATCTGCTTCCGTTCGGGAGATACGTGGTCCCAGAGGACCCGATGGAATGACCTGTTCTTCATAAGTGCAAAAGTTGGAAAACCCCCTCTTTTCAGACCCCCTCTCTCGTTATTTCTGAAACACCCGTCGTCATCAAAATTACACGTGGAGTAGAAGACACCCCCGTCTTTCTGATACATCAATTTCGTGTAATTATCTGACCGGAAATGCTTTTTGTCTATATGATTTCTATTTGCGCCAAAAATAGGTGTTTTTGTCTTGAAAAGTTAAAAAAGTACCTCTTTTCGGTACCCCTTCCTTTCCACCAATGGCATGTGACGGGGCTGAATTTTGGTTATGTGGGAGACGAGAGTCGTAGCTACGTGTAGATAACTCATACGGTAGCATTAATATTCGAGAAGGGGGTATAGTCTATACGTTTTGGACATCCCCCCAAAAATAGGTGTTTTTCACCGGTGGTAGCTATGATAACCCTAAACAAGGACGCCAGCGCCGACGTCAACATTTGAGTAGCTTTTTTACCACCTTAGGTCAAATCAAAATCAGCAAAAATTAAAATCGATGGATAGCCCTATCTGTGACCTTTTATCACCGGATGTCCCGTTCCCACCGGATCCCCGGTTTTGATGTAACGTGACGTCACATCGACCTACTTTTCGACATGTCTGTACCCATATCTCAACAACGGAACATCCGATCGTTTCTCAAATAGCACCAATGGATTTGGCATGTCTGAAACTATTGGGAACAATATTTTCATGTATTTCGCGCGATTTTTAATTTCTGACGTCATCGGGTGGTGGCGCTATTTTCGGCGAAAAATTCAAATTCACCCAATTTGCTCGAAATTTCAGATTTAGGTAAAACTAATAATTAGAAATGATATAAACGTCATTTGATCCAATTCCGGTCTTTTATTATTTTTTATTTTGGCCGCCATTTTGTCAAACATTAATGAAAATTTTTTTCAATTCACAGAATCGATAGAACATGTCTTCACCTATTTTTGCTGGTATTTACAAGGCAATCGGTCATCGAGTTTTTTAACAATCGATGATATTGCGTTTGGTGACGTCACTTCCGGTCAGAAAAAAATGGCCACAAAAACGTCCCTTATTTTGTACAACCTCAAGTGCTTAGTCTTCGGTGTGAGTTACAGGTCGATAGCTCGTTCCTACCGTCTCAGAAACGCACCCCTAGTTGAAACTTTAAAGCGCCCTCATTCCGGAAGTAGACAACTTAAAAAAAAAAAATCATCACGTGATAGTACGCATCGAGTTACATCACGACACTTATTTGTGTCATGAAAAATTATATCGTGTACACACAGGAGTCGAATATGCTAACCCCAAGCTTACCCTAGCTAACCCTAGGGGTTGGGGTTAACTTTGAGTGGCAGCCATCTTGGATTGGTATGACCTAAGGTCAAAAAAAAAAATTTTGACCATTTTTGGTGGTCCGACTTATCATATCCAATAAAAAAAATGACGAATTAAATTTTTGACCTCTGATTGACCTTTGACCCGATGACCTCATGGCCGAAATTTTTCAGGTGACCATTCCTTATGACCCTCACACGTCATCGTTGCAAGTTTCGTGGAAATCGGTCAAAAAAGTCATGTGACCCAAACTGACCGGAAGTGTTGGTGGGTGTATAGTGACAACAGTTCAGCCCTTTGACCAAAAATCGGCCCCCTGTGACCCCCACTTTTGGAGATAGACCAAAAAAGTTGGACACTCGGGACCTGGAAATAGACACTCGGGACCTAGGCACCTATTACATAACATCATTTTTTGGTCACTTCCGGTCAACTTTTTTGAAATTTTTTTTCCTGGGGTCACTCTACGCCCCGAGGCGCATCTTTAATAATTTAAAAAAAAAAATTTTGGGGGGGCAAAAATATTTTTTTGGACCCCCAGGGGGGTCCCGTGGGGGGGGGCGCTGGCGAAAAAAAATTTGATGTTCGGACATTTTGGACAAACGGGACTAAAAAATGGACACTCGGGACCCAGGATCCTAATTAGGGTTAGAACACAGTCGTTTTGCTATCGCTGTCAACTATGGGGTATCATTAGGTCAGCCATAACCTGTAGGCATATTGGTAATTATATAACAGATTCATAAAGCAAATATAATTTAAATCAATCTGTTAATTAAACTCTTCAATTTGGTAACTTACCTACATCCTGTTTGTCTACTTGATTAGCTCTGACTTACTTCCCACTTAGTATATAAGAACCCCTCACACTATACACACATAAAGAAGAAGTTTGAAGGCAATCCAATCAAGGTGATAAAGTTAACTTTAATTTGCTCCCAAATCCTGGAAGTCATGGCTAAGGAAAAATATTACCTATATTATAGGTAAGAATATCAGTGGTATGAAAAACATGCAGTGTACTTCTCACTCCTGAAGAAAGAAAAGAAAACTCTTTTGTCATGTAAATATAGTAACGCACACAACAAAGGATCAATATAGAGAATATTAGAGACAAATGTAAAAGTTTGACTGGTATTGTCACACATGAGGACAATGTATGTAAGGGCATTATCACTGAAAGTAGCTTCCCATGCCAACTATACTGAAGGACAGGACCTGGTAACATGAGGGCACTACGACTGACAGTAGTGTCCTTGAATGTACGGAAGAAGCAGATTGAATACAGTGATAATGATGTAAGTCTAAACCAGGGAGACATCAAGTATCTGGGGCTGCCTTTTTTGGACGCTGGTGTGCTGGGGAGGGGTTTTTCGTTTCGCTGCGTGCGGGTCGTCCTTTTGTAGTTTTTGGAATGTTTGAGTGGGGGGGGGTTGGGCGTTTTGTCTCTGCAGGTCGGCGGGCGTATGTTTTTTTGGCTCGCTTGACCTGAGTTTCGTTTGTCAGTATGGGATGGTTCGGTAGTGCCGTTAGGCCGTGACGTTTTGTATCCCGCATGGCGGGTCACGTAAAAAGCACAAACATTGATGACATACTGACAGTAACACTGATTTCTTATGACACACACTTCAAAAGTTTAAAAACTTCAACACTTTCAGATATGTCATAACACTTATAGACAGACTGTGAATGGAAAAAATAACACCCATAATTATAGATAAAAGTAAACATGTGCACACATTGAAAAACAAAACAGACCTCCGATATTATAAAAAAAAAAGTTTGCAAGAACAATGGCTGGACGGACTAGTAATTTTGCAGGCAAGTTGCAAAGCTGCTTCCTTTGTTGAAATAACACAAATCGTAAAGCATTACAGTTTCAGATAAAGCCTAAAAATAGTCATATGGTAATTTAGGATAATACAAAGTGTTAACACAAAACTGAGTTCCAAACTTATAACAATTTAAATTGGCAGGAATAACAAACAATGGCTCAATGGAGATGTAATTTGTACTTTGGTTGCAGCTTTATTATTCCCATTGTTAAATTAACAATAGGTTTTGCAGTAATCATTTGAGGTATGTCATGAAGTAGTATGTAGTAGGTAGTATGTTGAAACTTACATTTACGTTAGAAATATGGAAGGTCATCAATATTATGAATTAGGAGATAAATCTGGAGAAACTAATGCTTTGCAAAATAATCTTTATAAAAACGTTTGTAATGATCTCAACTATGCAAAACAAAAAGACACTAGCTTTTATGTGCCACAACCCGAAGTGGCAAGAATTGGTAATGTGATTGAAAGACAAAGTACAAAGAGGCAGCCCATTGGTGTAACTAACATAAAAAGAGAATTTAGCACATATCGAGCAGCTTAGCTGAAACCAAATGTAGGGGATTCCAGTATTCCTGTTTCCATTCTGGTCTTCCAAGTGTCAAAGTTGGAATGGACTGGGAGCCTTAACACAAGTGACCATGTGTTTGCTGTTGGTTTATACTCCCATCGTGTGTTACCTCCAAAGATGGAATAACATCACACGCAGCAAATATAAGTAATTGTTAAAAATTAACATTGCTTTCACCCTGTGGAAAAATATAAAAGAAACATAAAATATAATAATTGCATGAGTTAATTTGTTACCAATTGGATCACTATTTATAACAGAAGTAAAGAAATTTTGTTATCATGCCACTTAAATGACATGCACTGTGCAGAGTATTTTATTGTAATTGTTCAATGAACAGTTTGGTTATTTCTCCAGCCCATTGCATTTACCTGAAAGATCCAACAAACATTTTGCCATTAAATAACATGAGATCTGACACATGTAAATCCGATGTAATCATCTCAACTGTGATAGACTGTAATATAGGTATCATACAAACAGGCCTGAAAAAAAGCAACGGGGAAAAAGCAACAACAACATGCAATGCTAGTGTACTCAAGCTGCAATCCAAATGCCATATACATAGATCTGAAAAGAAACAGGGTTAACATGCATATTATTAGTTTACTTCATACAATAACATGTCATGTAAACAAATTATGACACTTGAAATTACCTTCAACGTCAATTAGCCAATCTCTCAAGAAGGAAATTATTCTGTTCTAAAAGTTCCTCCTATTGGACCCACGTGGTGACAGAGATGGAGCAAACATTTCTTGCAATGTTGTGTGGTCGTGCCGCTCTTCTGGCTTGACAAAGATGCACTTAAATCCATGTGGATGTTTTTGTATGGTGGGTAATATGCCACCTGTTTCAAGACCCTCCTTCACTCTAAAAACGAAATGGTCAAATTTGACCAAAGCATGGTAAATTTTTGACCATTCCATTGGTTAACTATGCACGTACTTCAATATGGTCAAATTTGACCATCATACTATGGTCAATCTTTTGACCATAGTATGATAGTCAAAATTACTGACCATTAAATGGTCCAAATAACAACAGATAATGGTCAAATCTGACTAAAAAAATGGTCAATGGGAGAAACATAGAATAGGAGAAATTAAGAATTCAAACAGTGTTGTGGTTTGCTGACTAGTGTTTTTATTAAAATAACTGTTCATTTGCAATGAAAATTCAAACTACATTCTGTAATGATATTAAAATCGAATACAACAAATAGATGCAAGAGGCAAGACATATTAAAAATTGTTAGTTTAGCACACAGAGCACCAATTGGTACAGAAGATCATAACAGATACATACCATGCCACCCCCCCCCCCCCCCCCCCCAATAAAAATGCTAAGAGACATGTACAGTCTAGTTCAGAAAAAGAGCTTAGATAACTGTTTAATCATAACTTATAGTTAAGCACACAGAGCACCAATTGTACAGAAGATCCTAACAGACCCCCCCCCCCTTGAAAGGAACATACTAGTTCAGAGAGACTAACTTATATAGATCAGCACACAGACTCAGAGCACCAATTGGTGCAGAAGCTAACCACCCCCCCCCCTCTTTAATCCCACACATTTTCCTAAAAGGGTACTGACTAGTTCAGAGAGAGAGTGAGAGCTTCACCTCAATTTATAGTTTAGCACACAGAGAACACCAATTGAAGAATCTCTTACCAGATATATACCACTCAACCCTCCCCCACCCCACAAAAATGTTACAAAGTT
>KN883603.1:42716-57569 GCA_000934455.1 Apostichopus parvimensis | reverse complement strand
CAACCTAGTTCAAATTTGGGCCAATTTCCGTATAGAAAATTCCAGTTGAACCCAGTTCAAAAGTTCAACTGGAATTTCCACCAGGGTTTCTTATCTAAACCCATGCTAATTGTTTTAGTTGAGACTTCAGGCAAGCAGGACCTGTACAGTGGCATTGTGAACTGAAAACATATGGTCAAAATTAACATACCATCTGAAGACTGAATATCAAGATGTTGTTTCCATGAAGTCCCTTGACTAGCAGCATAGGTATAGATCAGTTCAGCAGTCTTATCCCACTTGTTTACGAAGCTGTCGGCCGTTTCTTCACCGTACAAAAGCCGAAAATCTTGTTCAATCTTGGAAAAAGATTTATAACACACAATAATGTAATTGTTTTCATTTGGAGAAAAGAAATATTCAAATAGGTGAACTACAACATTCTGCAACTACTTCAGAATTATTATCATTGCTGCTGATATCAGATTGATTGTGTTGCAACATCCTTAACTGAAGAGAAATAAATAAATTATAATACTCTGTGGCACTGGAACTAACAGTGTCACCAAGATAACAAAACTCAAGCACAACATTTGATGAACCACCAAACACTGTTTGCAGACAATGTAGTAATGAGACAATAAACCTGTACCCAAGGTAATAGAGTACGTTCAATAAACATGCAGGAGTTTTGTTATATTGGTGACACTGTTAGATCTAGAGGTGGGGTAGATGAAATTGTACTAGCTAGGGTCCGGAGTGCATGAATGAAATTTAGGGAGCTTTTACAATTACAAACTAGTAGATTTCTTTCCTTCATCAGCAAGAGGAAGACAAAAAGACCTGGGAAGATGTGAAATGAAGTTGTGAGGGAGATTTCTTGGAAGAAACAATCAGATAAGATCTTGCTAAGGATAAAATTGCTTGGAAGAAAACCACTGGTATCTGTCCAACCCATGCAAGTGTGGAAAAACAGACACCTTAAACTGAATATGATGATGTAACTCAACAGTGTGGTGCTGAGATTAGATTTTCAACCTGTTTATTATCAGAAGGAATACATTTGAATGTTATGAAGAAATCTAAATTCTGTATTAAAAATAGCAAAAATCTGCTCCCATGAGTCATTTTGACATGCTCAATTTCGAAACATACCATGCCAGGGGTATCCAAAAGTCTTGGGTACTCTGCATTAATCTGCATTATAGAAAGCGTTGCATTGTCCTTTATCCAGTCTCTCCTCAGAGCAAGTGTTGACAGCATGTATTTCTGTACTTGGTCCTTCGGTGTTGTGTTGTGCTTCAGCCAGGTTTTCATTTCTGTGGCTCTCTCAGCTGAGACATCAGATTCTGATATGCACAAAAGAGAATGAAAATGAAATTAACATGCATTAATTGACAGTGTTGTGGTTCTATTCAATCTGTGAAGTAACATAGACTCTACAGCCAAAAAATGTGAGCTGTACAAGATTTTAGATAAGTTGTTCGATGAGATAGTGATCGTCGTTTGGGTCACGAATAATCTCCAAAATGTTCGGAAGGGTCGTTGTCTAAAAGGGTAATTTTTCAGATGTGTCAGCTGTAATATAGATTTATGCACTATTCCAATGAGATTTGATATATTGAAAATAGTGCAAAGCACTACTTTTGTTTTTCACTTTTTAGCATGATTGTTTAAATGATTTGAATAAAGAAGTATTTAGCAATTAAGTCCATCCTTCAAACTTACTTGGATCCCGGGCTGTTGCGAACAAAAATGGTAGACAAATAGGCCTCCTACCGGCCATTGTAGAGAAAATCCCACCCTGCTTATTGACAGCCGTGGGCTAATTGGTTAATGGTTACAAGAAGCCATTGTGTTGCAAAGGTGTGGGGTATATTTGCATTTGCATTACAAAATCTGACAATTTTTAATTCCATGTGTTCACTATTATATATCCCTTTTGTAATCACTCACCTGGAACCTTTGTGTTTTTAGTACGAGGCACATCTCCCTTGGGTTGTCTGGGTACTGTAAGATCGGAGCGCTTACGTACATTGCGCAATCTTTGTTCCAAGTATCCAGAGGCTTGCTGGTTTCCTCTACCTCTACAAATCCAAGCCTCCTTAAAGAAAAGGAACAGTTTGATGTGAATTTGACTTTCCAAAACGTCTTGTGCTTATTTGCTGTGGGAATTAGTAATGTGAGCTTAGTGAATGTTACACTTGTTGAGTTGGCGTCATTCAAGAAGTGACCATTGTCTTGGTTTGAAACAGAGTACGAAGTTTCAATAAAATAATAACCAAATCTTTCAATAAAAAATCTATCTTTTGCCTTATATAAGGAAAAGTCCTACCATACCATAAAAAGGCAACTTGTTATATATATTCCATGTCACTCTTACCTACAATTGACCTGTACTTATATTCCCATATATTCATGGTTGTGGAAGGAAGAAGTGGAAAAGGAAGGCCCAGAAAGACTTGTTTGGACTGTGTTAATTCAGGTTGATCTCAGATGTTGGAGGATGTCAATGTGGAAATCAAACATTTGGACGAAGGCAGTTGGTTCCACTGCTTATTTAACCCCATGAAAAGGGGTAACACAGATGTAATACAGGACGATTCATGTATTGGTAACTTTAGTATACAGCACCAACACGGAACGATATTAATGTGCCCTACCCCATTCTTCAATGCTGAGCACCAAGCAAGAAGGCAGTAGGTACCATTTCTACAGTACCTGGTAATGACCCAGCAAGGAATCAAACTATTCATCTACATCAACAGGGAAAAATACCCTGATTTTATTCACCATGGTTTCACTTTTTTTAGGTCATAATCTGTTCACTATTTGATCAAGTAAAGACTAGGATCAATTCTAGGCACTTGTAGGTAGGTCACACTGGGCCAATAGGTCATACCAGGTAACTGATACCTAATACCAGAATGTGTTGTTTTCTTAATTAATTTTAGACTAGTATTAAAATTGTATCCAGGTAAGGGTATGACAGTGTACCAAATAGTATTCGCACCGGGTACAAATCCATACCCGGGTACGTACCCACATCTGAATACTAGTCTGGTATGCAGGTACTAGAATTTGTTTGGTGCGGGGCATACCAGACAATAAATTAATAGTGTTCAGCAATAATTAACATCCCCCGACACACCTTGAAATAGGTGCCTGCAATAAACCCAGACATAATGCCCGGCACATGAGGAAGCCAGATTTAGGGTAATTTTTTTAACTAGGTTTTAAAATTGGATCTGGTAATAAAATTAGATGTAGGTAGTTGCGCGACAGTCGGGTATCTGGTGCAAATACTAGTACACTAACAAAGTACTTACATATCCTTCACCTTCTGAATCCTTCTGGTAAGGAAATTCCTCAATTATTGCTTTTGCAAAGGCAACTTTCTCTTCAGATGTTGGTCTGTGAATAGGAGTAGAATAAAACTGCCGATTAGATTGTTGAAAGTTACATCCTAACACGAAATGCAGGTTCCCCCTCTGAAGTGGCATTAGAGAAGTGAGGTGTAGCAAACTTCATTTCAAAAGCCATGGCTCAAAATAAGATTCAAAAAGGGCATGGCTTTTATAAGTTTCGCTAATTCTGAAGTAAACCATAACCAATAAGTAGGGCACAACTGCCAAAATTAAAATAAAAGAGGGGCACCAATGTAACTATCACAACTATGACTAATAGGTGGATCGTGACCCATTGAGGTCTAAGGGCAAATCCCTTGGAAGCCATGCAGCAATATATGGTGCACTGACATCTTGTTGTAAGTTTCTTGTATCAAACCAATAAAATGGGATGATTTAATAAGTCCGTATATAATGCATTATAATTATGCCACAGTTTTGTGGCAGGAGGTTGGGGAGGGGGGATATCAGATAGTACATCTCTTCCTGACAACAATCCATTAGGCACGGTGACCAGTGTTGTTTGGGGCGGGCATCGATATCATTATGAACCAAATTCAAGTTTGCCTTGTCAAGATAGAGTCTTTACAAGGTTATCAGTATTTGACCTTTGTTTATCACAGATGACCTTTAACCTCCATGAAAAACAATAGGGTTCATGTACCCACTTAAGGTAATCTACCTACCAAGTATGAGCTCAAGTCTGCCTTAAGACTTAAGTCATCGTGTTTACAAGCAGGGTACGGTCACACACGTACACTGACATGCCCACACAAGCCTGACTGCATAGATTCCTATTGGCAAGGAGTTGAAAACAAACCTGCCACTGATGCAAAGAAAAACTGTTACCTGTTACCGTGTTTGACCATCAAATGTGACACCAGTATTCTTGTCAATTCTTTTCTTTGTTGCAGATCAAGCTTGTTGTCTTCAAGGGAGTCCAATATCTTCTTCCCTCTTGGTGTCTTAGTTATGACATCTTGTAGATTCTGAAAACAAAATGTTCTGTTTTACGTTGTTGTACGTATGATTTTCGCAGTGATTAGTACAGTTTGGAAAGGTATTGAAGAATCATTTTACTCCTGAATGTGCCACACGTGAAAGGTAGACGGTAGGAGTCTTCAAATTCTAAACCTGGCCAGTGATTTAATTTTTTCATTTTTAGAGTTAGCTGCAAAATAGCCAGATGAATACCAAAAGTCAAACCATCACATCTGGTGATGCAGCAGGATGCAGGTTCTACTGTGATGAATGAGATTCAATTATTTTTTCAATTATCACACAAGGTACAGTATGTAGTTACATAGGTAGCGGCATTGGCGCTAACAGTCAAAATCAGGGGGAGGGGATTTCGGATTATGGGGGGGGGGGAATTCAGCGGGGAAATCCGGGTTTTTCTGATTTCCTGCACCTTTCTGAACATTAATTGGTTGATGTGTCTATAAGTGTATTTGTTCATGGTCACAGTGACACAGTCACAATGAGGCAGTCACAGTGCAGTATTACCAGCCAAAATCGTGTCAGCTATCAGAGGATGGGGGGGGGGGATATCCCCCCTCATATTTCAAATGTGCGGGAATACACATAAAAACTGCGGGATTCCCGCAATCCCGCTCCTAATGCCAACCCTGCTGTCGCTATTGTTTACTTACATACTGGGCCAACTTTACTTTCTTCTTTGCTGGTGGTGGGGTACAACCTAAGTTCTCTTGGTCTCCATCGAAACTGTCCTGGGTCTCAGATGAAGCAGTCTTCTCTTGATTTTCCTGTAAATAAGACAAAAGTCATCAAGAGGTGATAGTGTTATACCGGAAGCACAACTGGTATTACACAGGAAGTACATGTACTTGTGGTTGCTGTGGATCATACATTACATGTATCACTTTACTGACATGTGTGACACATCTTTTTCTGATTAGGAAGAATATGTGAGATAAAAAGTATTTGCACAATAATTCCGGGAAGAAATGCAAGTTGGTCATTTTACATAGTAGTTTAGTGTTTACACAGGTGATAAATGTAGAACCGGGTAATAAGAGACATTACCAATCGGGTACCCGAATTTCATTTCCTCTATGATTTGTGTAATACTAAAAGCACTGCATCACATACTGGTTATGCTTGAGCACATTCTATACCAGCAAATATGATTCAGAGATACTGGTCATTGGAACTAATAATTTAACAGTTTGTTTGTAATTGGGTACATTATATATTTTATTTTTCATGGTTTACTTTCAATTTTAATGCAAATTTAATGAGTGATAGACCTGTACATGATGATTTTGAGGGTTCGGGTAACAAATTAGGAACCACGTAGCAATCTGTCGGGTGGGTACTCGGGTAACCTGTGTAAACACTACATTTTACATATACACCTGTATACACTTACATGTTTTGATTCAAATCTTGTACCGTGTAGAGATGAACCACTTTCCACCTGGCATGTAAGACTTTGTTGCATGTAGGGGGCGGAAGTCCACCAACATGTTGAGGCAAACAGCAGCAAGCTGCATGGGTATGAAGGGCTTTACTTCAAAGGCATGGTAATGTCTTCTAAAGGCAATTGTTTCCCATTTTTCCAAGATTAATTTGACAATGCGACCATCATCAACAAGAATATGGACTATTTTCGCAAAAACTGGTTCAAGATCTTCATCTCTTCCTACAGCAACCATCATTCCAGCTCTGTATTTTGTTCCATAAGATCTACACCAATTTGCAAGGAAAATGTCATCATACAAAGGAACGCCGCCGACTTCCCCAGCAATGTCTTCACACTGGTCCAACGATGCCAACACAATTGCAGAACCTGGGCCAATTTCTAGTTCTTTATCCTTGAGGGACTTGCCACTCATCATTTGGTAGCATAAACTTACTTGATGCCTATATGCCATGGTTTTAGCAATGTTTTTAAAATTACATGTTATATGAGCAAGTCGTTTGAAGAAATTATGTTTGGCCTCAAAGCGCATTGCCCAAAACTGAATCATGGGCCCAACTTCTCTAATTGCTCGTGGGTAGTGAACCATAAAATGGTGCTTGGGTTTTAGGTTTCGCAGTGGGAACAATTCTAAAAACAACCGATGGTGATCTTTTATTAATGATTTCAAGAAAAAGGTTTCACCATGGCTTATAACAGGTGCAAAAATTAGATCCATGCAGTCTCGTAGCAGCAAAATCAACTCCCAATAGCGGTTATCCTCCTCAATGCAATCTCCCATCATAAGGGGGAAGCTACGGATAAGACACCACATCTGACTAGCATTTTGCCCAGCAGAACCATCAGGATTTTGTAGAGCTGCTTGGGGAACAGCACAAGGTCTGTTTGAAGAATCTGCAAAGCCGTAGTCAAAACTTGTTATGCGAGAGTTCAAAGTAGCCAGTGAAAAAGTACCCTCCTCAATCAATGCCTTAACAACAAGTTTAAACTCAAGTGGGCAAACTCCTTCTAGTAGGTCATGCATAACATCATGAGCATAGTTTAGAGTGACATGAAAATCAATAAGATCATTTAAAGGAGTTGCAACCTTAATACCAGTGTCTGGTAAATTCTGTTGAGCCAAGTCTTCTTCGTAATTTTCTGTGTTCCTCAAAATTGAAACATCTTCCATGATTTGCTTTCTTAGTACTTCCCTATGACCTTTACATTTCCTGCAGAAGAAATTAGCAGTAAAGCCTTCCGCAAACCCAAACAACCCATGGACACCAAGATTGTCACCTACGACTTGCGCAAGGGACACATGAATAACTCCAGTGAATGCTTGGGATTCAATGAAGATTCCATCTTCCTGTAGGGATTTAAGGTCACTTACAATAGGCTTAATGATCACATCCAGGCCAAAGTCCTTGCCATCACAAGATTTGTAAATTGCAAGAAGAAAGCAATTATTCAATGATGATGTAAATTGAGGTGGTAGATCTTTAATGGTAAAATATACCATGCCTAGTTTATGAGAACCTGCCTTCGAACTCAACGGATTTGTTACTTCAGCATCATCAATGAACAGTAAAATTTTAACAGTGGATTTGCTGCTGAGAAGTGCACTACTCTTGCAATAGTTTCCATCATCAAAACATTTCAAGAGTCCATCCTCATTGACAGTGTTTTCCTGAATACTTTCCATAAAACCTGGACTCTCTAGAACAAGCTTCAATACCTTTTTAATTGGTACGTATTGAAAAGTTTTTTGGACCGGGAGCTGCCTTACTTCACCTGAAGCAGGGTTTAATCTAGGTGCATACCCTAAAGTGATTGGAACTTCCTGTGGTTTTACAAAGAATTTGGACTCTTGTTGAATGTATTTATTCTGTTTGTATGCTGATTCCACATCTTCAAAAGGGTTTGCTAAGCCATCCATTTCTGCTAGAAATTCTTGCAGCAAAGCATTGTCCTGATCAATTCCTAACTGTGTGGAAACATGTGATGTTTTGTGCTTCAAATACCCAACAACATCACTGAAGAGATCAGAGACATGATCCACAACAAGGTTTACTGTGCTCTGTACTACACTGCTGGATGATTTCATGGCACAAACTAAGCTCACAGCCCTCTGTTTTACTTCTTCTTTACTGAAATTCCTCACATCTTCAGCAAAGTCATTGTCGTGATCATCCTCAATAGCTTCATCATCGTCTTCTTCACCTTCCACTGCTACATTATCGATACCATTGTTAATAGCCACAGGCTGTTCGTCCACATCACAATCTATTAATTCATGGTGGAAATAATTTAAATGCCTCTTCAAACTCCAAGTATGCTGAAATGTTCGCAAACATCCTTCCTGGCCACATGTTACAATGTGATTGAACAATCCACCAGAAATTAGATTGTGAATTAGACGAAAATGATGGAAAAGGTTGCTTGCATTCCCATTTATATGGTTTTGACAAATAGAACAAGAAAACCCCATCATGCTGGAAGTGTTCCTTGTTACCAAGAACTCCAGAAAGGTTATTGTAACATTACCTTTTGGTAATTCTTGAACTGGGCAGAGAACTTTAGTCTCAGTCCAATCTGCGGGATTAACTCTTTGATAACTTCTGGGGTGAGCAGATCAAATGCTTCTTGATCTTCAAGGCAGCTATCTGAAAAAACAGAAGATATTTGGTTATTAGATTTAGGGTAACTGGTCACAGAGAAGAATGAACAGTAGCCTACTTATCTAATATGGCTATAACTGCTAACTTTGGCTGCTAGCTCCATTGTACATTTATTAATAACCGAGTTCACCATTGGAGCCTTACAGTGCATTGTGGGAAATGTGAAAGGGTCCGCTGTAACAAACACGATGTGGGTACACAAGTGACATAGTTTTAGAAATCGGTTGTGAAGCTGTGTATTGTAACAATATGTTATAGGTGCTCACTATTTAGTACAGCTCACTTGTGACATTTTCCTAAAATGCATCATAAGGCTCTAATTGTGGACTCGCTTATTGTAACATTAATATTAGGCCTAGGGTGACATCCCTATATTCTGACATGTCCTCTATATTCCAAATATGTTTGGATCAAGAAAACAAGTTTTGTGACCTAATATTTTTTAGCAAAATCTACGCGGTACTGATATTCATCACGGGGTACGTGGACACCGTACGCGGTGCAGTGTACTCAGCACGGGGTACGTGTACCACATAGATAGACTAGACTAGATATAAACAATCATTTTCAGTTTCACCCTTACCTTCACTTATACAGAAAATGTATCCTTATTCTCAAACTCTAGTCAGGAGAGGGGGTATCAATACTTAATCCACTCTCTGAAATTTCTGGAAATTTTTCTCTTGCATTAATTTGCACTAAGAACCAGAAAAAGAACATTTTTCCTATTTTTCAAACTCTGTCAAGAATGATTTTGCATTGGATTATACTCAAAATCTGCCAATAATTTACACAACACAACCCTGGAAGGTACAGGGGGTCAATGTGCTCATCAGTGTGTCCATCCATCACTATCATTATTTGTGTGCTAGTAATTTTGCCCATGTTTAAAAATCATCAGGCCACAATAGGAAAAAATATGATGCTGCTTTCAATTCGATATCAATTATATACAGTGTACCACATTACCACTCTATTAATGTTGTCACTGGGTACCCAGATAAATCGGTATATAATTTTCAAGTAGGCCTACTAGCATGTTAACACTCTGTAGCCATATGACTTCACATAACATACAAAAAATTCAAGACTGAAGAAAAATTAGTTCACCTCAAATACCACAACAAAAATAGTTGTATAATCAAGAGATATATGTCTAATGAAACATCAAAATTGATTTGAGAATTTTTATTCTCCTTTGGATTAGCAACCTATATTCTCTTCTAAATATTCAAGGAGAATATTGAAAATAATTTGAAGAGGAGATTGCTGTACAGTTGAAATGATTTTCAAGTTCAGTGAAAAAAGTTATCCCATAGCAATATCCCACCAAACCCAGCACATCAATATCGATAATGATATGTTTGCTTATAATGAAGTCTCTATACTGCTAGTTATTCTCTCAAAGTGAGCAACATCTTTCCAAAATAGAAATATTTGTGTACCAATATTCCTGGTACTATAGTAGCACTCTGTACACATAGGCCTATATGTATTATATTGATTCATCAGCAAAATATATCAGCGGGATATTTTTCATATGATTTGCTCGAATAATCTGTAAATTTTACAAAACTGTTTCAGGTGATTTCAAAATTATTATATGAAGGGCAGAACTTCATGCTGTAATAATCTTTTGTTTCTCGGTACTTTATGAAGTAACTATAAACGCCTTCACTGATCTTCGCTGAAAACTTCACGCCTAACTCTGCAGACCTATGGGCCTAGCCTATTAATAGGCCTGCGTGTAGACCACGTACGTATAAAATAACATTATGGAACCTTGTGAAAATAATGCCTATTTTCTGGAGAGTCCCTCGCCTGCTGTAATTTAAAGCACAGTCTTTCTGTAAAACATGATTTTTTTCTGTGATGGGAGGCCCCTCTGTGACTTAGACACCCTCTTGCTACACGAAAAACAATATTTTATTCTCTCTCCAACTGCAAGCGACAAAATATCAGGTACCCATGATCATTAGTGACCAGTTTCGCGATGGTTTGTTTTGGGAGTAGTTGGTGGGTATTGCACAATACTCGATGGTGCCATTTTTTCAGTACAGCGTGTATGTGACATGATACTTCCAGTAGGGATGCACCGGATATCCGGTCCGGCCGGACTATCCGGCCGGATAGTGAGCAATTATCCGGTTCCGGTTCCGGCCGGATATTTTTCAAAATCCGGCCGGAACTTTTTCAAAATCTGGCCTGAATTATTCCTTAAAAAGGTGTTGGTATTAACTTAAATCAATGTAATAATATGAAGCTATATACAACAAATACAGTTTGCAGTGAAATCATTTCTTGCAGCCTTCATCAGTTTTATATTGTGCAGTTAAAATAGACTATTCATATACTTATCAGTCAAAATACTGTTCCATTGAATCTTTACTTTCCCATTATTGTTGGCATGTATGTTTTCTCTGAATTTTTATGTGTGAAACAATCTCTTATATGGTTAAATACGTCTGAATTTTTTTAATTCCACAAAAACCACTTCATCTTAAAGTTCATTCTTAAATCTAGAATAACTTTAATGCTCATCAAAAAATGATTAATTCCAGAGCTGACAATGAAAACAATTTCAAAAGTAACCTTTCTACAGTTATCACATACAGAGACAATTATCTTAGTAAATAATTTAACAACATGTGACTGATCTAACAAAATGATTTCCATATTTATATCTTTTTGAGATTTCAAGCTATGAATTCTTAAATATTTATATCTTTAAAATGATTTGTTGCAGAGCATGCAAGTCTTCTTCGTATATACTGTAACGTTGCTATTTGGGAATGTAAACAAATTTAATTTCCCGCTTTCACTGTATGTTGAACATATTTTCTCAACTTGTGATGAAGGAAGAGAAGTCATATTTAATCTCATAAATGGGGTCTTAATTTCACCTTCTTTATAATATGCATATACCTCACCTAAGATTTGCTCCTTGTTTCATACTTCTACTTCTTATTAATGATTTTCTTTTGTGTAATGAAAAAATCCGGTTCCGGCCGGATTTAATCCGGCCGGATTTCATGTACTATCCGGCAAAATCCGGTTCCGGCCGGATCCAAAAATTTGGATCCGGTGCATCCCTAACTTACAGGTAATATATGTAATTCCATGGCTGCCGGGCTATGTTTTGTATAAGACCGTTTAACGTGTACCGCGTGCTGAACCACCTACCGCGTGCGGTGTACAGAACTGCATAGATTAGTAGGACCGGATGATGTCACCAATTCATATTATCACCAATATTAAAGAATTTATACAAGTTTCTGTCGTTCTTGGTGGCAGCCTGTGTTCCTCACCCCTACGAACAGTGGCGTCGCCAGGTGGCGTCCAGTGTGGGGGGGGGGCACGTGCCCTCCCCCAATTCCCCTCCCCCCGCCGGATGAGATTTCGAGTGTTAAAAAAATACTCAACAAAAAATTATTGAACATAAAGTTACTTTAAGTTGCAAAATAGAGCACCAAATTGCATCTAAGTGCACTTAATTTATTAAAAAATTCTCAAAGCGAAAAGGGTTAAATTATATAAAAGTACTTAAAAGAATAATGAAATAATGTAAAGATAATAACACTTACATATTCAGTTATGTATTTTGCTAAAGATTGAAGTTGGATGGCTTGTTCTATCACATTTCAAAATAGATTTAAATGATAGTGTCTAGGCAATAGTTTACGATTGTAGGCCCCTAGTTGTTATAATATTGTAAAGCATTAGCTGCCTATATTTTCGTGGCGTATCATACGAAGCAGTGATTTAAAGTTGTGCTAAATTTGAATAATAAAGGTTAAGAAATAAACGGACACATTTTCCGTTGTATTTAATTATCCGATTTCATTTAAATATATCTGCAAAATTAAAACAACATAGG
Organism: Apostichopus parvimensis; assembly: GCA_000934455.1. Lineage (NCBI taxonomy): Eukaryota > Metazoa > Echinodermata > Holothuroidea > Aspidochirotida > Stichopodidae > Apostichopus > Apostichopus parvimensis. The sequence goes on along the minus strand of KN883603.1, from coordinate 45,203 downwards.
CCTAGGCCTACACTAGGCCGTACTGTGGCGAGGCCTATTCCTACACTAATTAGGTATAGCTCAGTATTCCCAGTGTACTTTTGAACGTTAGGCTAGGGCCTCGCAAACAACAGTGATATGAACGTTCCGATTTGAGAAAGTTACAGAACAAAACGGAAATAACATTCCACAAAACTTAATTTACCTTTGAATGTGTCTTCCAGAGCAAGAAGGTTCCATTCTTCTAGTTTTTCTTTCACAAAATTCTCCATTTAACGAAATTTGAATTAATCTGCCCTCGGTGGTAGGACACGCGCATCGTTTTCTCATTACCTTGGAGCCACGGGTCGTACGTACGTTCGCAGTGCCGGTGGCACGCGCGATATACGATATGGAGAGGTGCATCATGGGAATTTGGTCAATTGACCATTTCATGTTCAAGTTCCGACGTAGTCTATCGCGTGTTTGATCCTGACTTTGACCATATTGTGGTCATGTAACAAGTGACTAAGAACAATGGTCAGTTATTTGACCATAATAGATTTAGAGTGTATAGGTTTTGTTGATAATGAGGCATAGTTCGAGCACTGCTGTTGTATATTTTGTTCAGGTTGTTGTTAAGAATACTTACCTGTTTCCTTGTCATGTAGTTTATAATTAAGTATTCATTCTGGTTTGCATTTCAGATTGAATCATCATCATTCATCTCGTCATTTGAGTTATCATCGACACAATTATCGCCATCTCTTTTTGTCAATTGGAGATTTTAGTTGGATAATTGATGCGTTCAATACATGGGCTCAGCAACTTAAGATCATTTGTTCGTTTTATTCTTTTGACTCCGGAGTAGAGGGATTGTCAGTCACAGTGCGGTACCGATAGATCGAATGTGCGGTAACGATCACTCGAATGTGCGGTACCGATCAATCGAATGTGCGGTACCGATCAATATAATGTGCGGTACCGATAGATAGAATGTGCGGTACCAATAGATCGATTGTGCGGTAACGGTCAATCGAATGTGCGGTACTGATCAATCGATTGTGCGGTACCGATCAATCGAATGTTCGGTACCGATCAATCGAATGTGCGGTACCGATCAATCGAATGTGCGGTACCGATCAATCGAATGTGTGATACCGATCAATCGAATGTGCGGTACCGATAAACCGAATGTGCGGTACCGATAACTTAAATGTGCGGTAATGAACAATCGAATCTGCGGTACCGATCAATCGAATATGCGGTACCGATCAATTAAATGTGCCATACCGATCAATCAAATGTGCGATACCTATCAATCGAATGTGCGATACCGATCAATCGAATATGCGGTACCGATCAATCGAATGTGCGGTACCGATCAATCGAATGTGCGGTACACTGTTAAAAAATACAGTGATTTTACGTGCGAATTTCACCGTAAATATAACGGCGATTACCCGTTTTCACGGCAAAATATTGGTGAAATTACGAAAGAAGTTCATTTAACAACTTTTTCGACGTAAGTTAACGAGAAAAAACGTTTCTACTAATTTACGTTACTATTAACGTTGAATTACGACAGACATTCCACGTCAATTTACGATTCTTTACAAAAATTACCGTTATTCTGAAATTGTAGGCTTGCAGGCCTATGTTTGTGTACATAATGCATGGTCAGCATGGATGGTCGGGAGGATGGTGGTGGGGGTGGGGGGGGGGTCGTCAAGACATTTGGCACCTATACGACCAGCTTCCCACGGAAGCGTGGAAGAGACATGTAATGAACGCATATTTCTAAAATCATGAAGTAATGAGACGATTGCATTCACTAAAGTGACATTGAAAATTATAAAAATGATGAGTTGTTCACAAATAAGTCAAAGTAATGAAAATCTTAAAGGGGCGTGGTCGTCATGAAATATCGACAGCAATTTAATTTTCAATTTTCTCATTGGTTTAAGGTTTGTTGCCAAACAGCATTGTTCATTGTGATGTAAGAGGTTTTAACAGAGGGAAAAAATAAATTCGTTTTCAGTATTCAATGTCAAGCTTTTAAAATTTTAAAATATATAAACTACACTATTATAAATTATTACACTATGCAAAAAGATCGGAGGTGACTGGTAAGATGGATTCTACTTTAGGTAAGAGAGAAGTTAAAATGGTATCTGACCACTAATTTTCAAGAAGTCTGTGTGCAAAACACAGGCGTTGTTGCCACAGCGGCAATATGAAGTGCATGCGCTACACTGTACATATGTACATTCCTCATCGCACTAACCGAATCGGAACCGTTGCTGTGTGTGCTGTATGTGTGTCTACAGACTTACAGTACAGGCAACCAATTGACAACTCGCCTTCAATATATACACTACATTCAGTACCACCGCCGAAACATTCGCTCGAACGTATATTTTGTGGATTTCGAAAAACCGTCTTTGAAAATTACAAAAGAAGATGTCATCTGAACTAGCGTTACAATCATCATGGGATTCACAATTTTCCGGTGGAGACCCTTCATGT
>KN883602.1:68503-93786 GCA_000934455.1 Apostichopus parvimensis | reverse complement strand
ACCTGGGACTCTGTATTCCTTGTGAATGTAACGGACACAGCAACACATGCGACCCAGAGAGCGGCGTCTGTACGGTTAGTAGAGTCAAACTGTCGACTGGGAGGTTTATCCTTACAAACCTGTCCACATCGAAGGAGAAGCAAACCCCAACCCATCATCATCGTTTACCTCTATTGTTCATAAATTAACTGCTTGCCAAACAGCTAAAGAAGAATCATCTCAGCTTGGAGGGATATTACTTGTTAAAAGTCTATCCAGTATTTACATTGCAAAATGCATGTGTATGATATGAAGCACATTGCTATACAAATGAAAAGATGTATAGCAGTTTTGTGCTCAGGAACCTTAGTATATACTTTATGAGAGGCAAAATTCAGACTCTTCCAATACTACTAACACCAAATATGAACTCTTAATTATTCCTTGCCTTCATATATTGTTCAGATTTGTTAAGATCAATTAGAAATAATATCACAGAGCTGCTGATGGTTTTTTTTATTTTTTATTTTTTTTTATTTATTTATTTATTTATTTATTATTTTATTTTTACTTGTTTTTATTTTTATTTATTTTTTATTTATTTTTTTATATTTGACTTTTTTATCATTTTTTTATCATTTTTTTTTATCAATTACTTAATTTCCTTTGGTACGAATGGTTTCTGCAATGTTCTACAATGATGAGAAGGATAATAACATTAGCTATAATGTTGCTACTGAAGTCAAATGCAATAATATATGAAGAAGAATTAGAAAAAGAGGAAATTGGGCAAAGTGAAACTATGAGATTTTACTGCCTAGTTTAATAAACCATGATATCACACAATGACAATATAGAACCCCATGACTTTTATGCTCAGTCATGTCCCAAATGGGGGGGGGAGGGGGAGGGGGGAGGTGGTGCAGAAGGAAGGTAGTTTCTAGCAGTTTGGGAGAGCTGCTTATCACTAGCAGCAGATGTATGGTATCAGATGTAATTAAATTTGTAGTAGCTTAGGAGTCCCATGAAGGTATTTTTCAGTACTTGCACATTTGTAATAGTTATAATAGTTTCTTTTTTGACCATGTTTCTAATTGATATTTGTGTTTTAATTTGCTCTGATGTTGTTAACTTCCAATGCAGAATTGTCAGCACAACACAGAGGGAGATTCCTGCCAGGATTGTTCGGTCGGTTTCTATGGCGATGCGACATCGGGTACCAGTAGCGACTGTAGGACGTGCGCCTGTCCTCTCACCATCAGCAGTAACCAGTAAGTACTAATCCACAGCAACTTCTCTGAAAGGAGAAGAAAAATTCATGACTTATAGACAGTTTTAAGATATAAGTTTGCAGCTCGCTTTATTCTCAATGGCAGTACAAGAGCCGTTAAGAGCGTACGATAATTGCCTGATTTTTCAGCCTTAGCCGGTCTTCATACACTGTCAGAGGTGAGGACATCTTGGCCAGAAAAAAATGTAACATGTTCTTGACCGAGCCCCAACCAAGATGGACCTGCTGAGGTCATTTGGTGGTACTCTCTCTATTTCCATGGGTCTGTTAAGGGTTTCTTCATTAGCCGAAGGAGTCCATTGATGGAAGAAAGTTTGAGCACCTTTAGGTGTATGACCAACACAGTGTGACTCTTGTAAATTATTAAAGCCCTGCTGGATACTGCTTCTGATATATATATTGAAATATGGGTTAGGATATTGCTCTATCAATTGTCCAAAGTCGTTGTCTGTTCATCTGTGCCTCTTCATGTGGTCCTCAGTTCATTTATGTTTCAGTCCGCCCCTCTGAAGAAGATCCTGCTTGCATCTAATCGTCAGGCCCCTCGATCTTTCGTACAATTTTATGGAATAGATCAAAAAAACTTAATTCCGTGTATTCTTGACTTCTTTCACATGTAGCCAAAAGAATGAACAGAAGGAAACATTGTCTGCAACCAGAAAAATATAAGTCTGACATAATCTACCTCGAGGCAGCTGACTGGTGATCTAAGGTCCCCTTGTTGAAATAATCTGATTTCTTGCTTGGTCTTAATGAATTTACCTTCATTATTGCTTCTTCCAGATTTGCACAAACCTGTGTTTTGGATCGAACTAATGGCAGAAGCATCTGTGGTCCGTGTAACGAGGGTTACACTGGAACGGACTGTGGCGAGTAAGTGATCACCCTCATTACCCCTTCTCCTTTCCATATGACTCCTCATTCTCTTACCCCCCTCCCCCTCCCCCCACCTCCATTCTCTGATCCTTTTGCCACATGCAAAGGTCCGCCTCATCTGAATTGGTCTCTGATATAATCATCCAACTTTATGTCAAATGATGAAGATGGTAGTTTCTTCTTTGTGGTCAGTTGCATCCTAGATAACTTTGTTATTTCTTCGTCTTTTCCATCATTGTTTTCTCTACCTTGACTGAGTAAGAAGATATAGTTATATATAGTTATACCCAAAACTAATGTGATAAGTTATACTCAATGCTGATGTAATAAGTTATACCCAAAACTGATGTGATAAGTTATACCCAAAACTGATGTGATAAGTTATACCCAAAACTGATGCGATAAGTTATACCCAAAACTGATGCGATAAGTTATACCCAAAACTGATCTGATAAGTTATACTCAAAACTGATCTGATAAGTTATGCTCAATGCTGGTGTGATAAGTTATACTCCAAACTGATGTGATAAGTTATACTCCAAACTGATGTGATAAGTTATACTCAAAAATGATGTGATAAGTTATACTTAAAACTGATGTGATAAGTTATACCCAAAACTGCCGTGATAAGTTATACCCAAAACTGCCGTGATAAGTTATACCCAAAACTGCCGTGATGAGTTATACTCAAAACTGATGTGATGAGTTATACTCAAAACTGATGTGATAAGTTATACCCAAAACTGATGTGATAAGTTATACTCAAAACTGATGTGATGCTAGGAATGCTGTCGTCATAGTTACATGTTAACTATGGTAGTGTCATTTCTATGTTAACTGCATCACACCAGCTGTGTGTTAAGTTTAATGGTATATTACATAATTGTGTCCAGTTGTATGTTGTATACCTTATTGTAGGCCAGCATGTTTTTTCACTACAGAGGTTTATACATCATCTCACTCGAATATAATCAACATACCATACTTTAATCCAATGTCTGCCTAATCTTGGTCTCTCCGGAAACGTTTAACCTCCCTATACCCATCCATGTCCATGTGCTGTGTAAGGGATCTAATCACAGCTAAGTTAATACAGCAATGCAGCGAAAACATCCTCTGTATTAAACCGATGAAGCCCTTCATTCGTTAACTATGTGTGCTTATTATTGAGTTGGCCTCTGGTATTATATTTAATAGGACCAATTTCTCGGTACTAAAATAGCTTACACTTTCTTCTTTCTTTAGATGTGCCGATAGTTACGTCGGCAATCCCAGACTAGTCGGTGGATCTTGTACCTATGTCGAACAAAGTGAGTTTATTAACAAAAGCTTTTATTTCTCAACTCACCGTTGCAAACCTGAAAGATCTCAGCCAGTTGTTTGATTCACTTTATTTTAAGAGATAACAAAATGAGTTTTTATCACATCTTACAACACATTTCAGAACAACATGAACAATTGTTTTTGCCCTTCTTAAACACCAGATTTTCAAAATGTCATTTAATGACCATGCTTCCCGAAAATTTAGAAAATGCAAGTGTTGTAAAACTAACCTTCCATTGATGAGTGGAGTTGCGTTTGGTCTGACATGATCTGAGTTTTTATTCATATTTCTAGAATGACTGCTTTTACTCATTCTCAGCCTTGTGGATGATCTGTATAAAATCGCACTCACTCTTTCCGGGCATTTTTCAATAGCTGTATAGGGGCTAAGTCGAAGTAAAGTACTCACGCTTAGGACCGTGTACTCGTACACAGTACCAGGGCAATCCCACTTGGTACTCATACTCATGCTTTGAGCATTTTACACATACTTGTACTCATACCAAGGAAATATCTACTTGTACTTGTACTTACACTTGGGGTATTAACGATAGTAATATAGGAACCAGTGCAAAAGACTAAATAATCATACTCATGCTTTGAGCATTGTAGTACTCGTGTCGGTACTCATACCAAGAGCAATTCTACTCATGCTCAAGGAATTTTGGATGGTGGTATAGGAACCAATGCAAAATTAGACACTGGTTACTCGTGCTATGTACTTGTACCTGTACTCATACCAAGGAAATTCTCCCTGTACTAGTACTAATAATGTCGGCCTTTTTAATAGTAGTTTAAGAAGTAATGCAAGATTACATAATCTTACTGGTGCTAAGAGCCTTGTACTCATACCATGGGAAATTCTACCTGTACTTGTACTCATACTCAGGGCATTTTCAATGCAAAAGTACATACTGTGTACTCAAGCTTTGTACTCATGTTTAAAGCCTTGTGCTCACACTGGTACTCATACCAAGGAAGTTCTATCTGTACTTGTACTCATTCTCAGGGCATTTTCAATAGTAGTATAGAAACCAATGCAAAAAGTACATACTGGTACTCATGCTTTGAGCATTGTACTCATGTTTAGAGCATTGTACTCATATTGGTACTCATACCAAGGAAGTTCTATCTATGCTTGTGCTCATACTCAGGGAATTTTCAATACTAGTATAGAAACTAATGCAAAAAGTACATACTGGGTACTCATGCTTTGAGCATTGTACTCATGTTTGAAGCATTGTCCTAGTACTGGTACTCATACCAAGGGAAATTCTACTTTGACTCATACTAACGGTGTTGTACTAGCACTACAAGTCTGTCTTAAGGCTGTCTTAAGTCAGTCAGTTGCCATTTAGTATTGTGCAGCAGTCTCATACGGTGAAATGTTGAAAATAACCGCCAAATAAACAAGAATAGAAACAGGAAGGATATCCCTTGTCTGTTTCCAACCAGATTCTTAAGCTTAATCTATCAAGTTGCTGCTGTTCAGTTAAATTCCTCATGTAGTGGTTTATCATGCCTACTAGAAATGGTGCCGTTAGCTGACGAAATATGCTAATCACGTACATGACAATAACATTGCCAGACCAGATTTTTGTATGCAAATTCGGGTAGATGTCAACGTATCTGTTAATGATTTCTCGGCCCCGACATCGTTACTATTTGTTTCAACCGAACAAAATTTCTCAGACCCTTTGAAGCTCCATTTGGTGTGATATTTATATAAGGAAGCAACTATCAATGTTTTTTTTTTTACTCCTGTGTCTGTATTTATAGCTTGAAATTGATTTCCTGTAGTTGCAACCAATCAGTTTTTTTTTAAACCCGATAAATATTTTCACGTTTCCAGGTAATAAGGTTCCAGAGATCACCGTTACGCCCGCCCAGATTAGCAGCATCGTCAGGACCTCGGTCACCATGTACTGTAACGTGGATGGTGACTACGATCAAATAGAGTGGGTCAGAGAAGATGGTGCACCTCTACCTATCGGCAGAGCATACCAACAGAGCGACAACAGCCTCTTGGTGAGTACGAAACACTCGAGACCTGTGGTGAGAGACGAAAAGGGGACTAGTATTTCATTGCGCAATTTCTGTATTGATTTGGTCTTCATATTAGGTCAATTTTTTATATTTTTTTCAAATAAATTTGACCAAAAAAATGATGAAGAAATACCTCTTTGTCAGAATGTGGTGATGGACAACTTTCTGATAAGGAAGAGTTGGCTTTAGACACATGGATGGACCAGCTACAGTTTTGTCCAAATGCAATAAATAAAATAAATATAAATATTAATCAAATAAAATAGTTATGATCAGGATTGAAAGTTTGTAGTAATGGACTGTCTAATTTCTCCTTGATCTTTCCTCACTCGCAGATAAGAGATTTAATGACATCCGATAACGGCGCTTACATCTGCCGAATTTATTACAGAGGAGAAACAGGGCGAGGCGTTGCTGAGGCCCGTTGTGACCTGACTGTAACAGGTAAGAAGGTCGCCAAATATCTGTTAAACCCTTTCTTATCAATCTTAGTGCTTTCATGTTTTGACCAAAACATTGAATTAATCATAGCCAAAGGATAATCATTTCAGATATTTTTTTTCTTCTTTCCTTTTTGTTTTTCTGAAGAATTGTTTTTGATGGTACCAAATATTAGGGAAGGAATGTATTACCCAGTTAATGTCAACGTGAAAGCTTGTGTACACAAAGATTGTCACAGTATTAGGAAAAGTCAGATGTTAAGGTTATGTGAACACAAAGATTATCACGCTATTAGGAAATGTCAGATGTTAAAGTTATGTGAACACAAAGATTATCACACTATTAGACAATGCCAGATGTTAAAGTTATGTGAACACAAAGATTATCACGCTATTAGGAAATGTCAGATGTTAAAGTTATGTGAACGCAAAGATTATCACGCTATTAGGAAATGCCAGATGTTAAAGTTATGTGAACACAAAGATTATCACGCTATTAGAAATGCCAGATGTTAAAGTTTTGTGAACACAAAGATTATCACGCTATTAGGAAATGTCAGATGTTAAAGTTATGTGAACACAAAGATTATCACGCTATTAGGAAATGTCAGATGTTAAAGTTATGTGAACACAAAGATTATCACGCTATTAGGAAATGTCAGATGTTAAAGTTATGTGAACACCAAGATTATCACGCTATTAGGAAATGTCAGATGTTCAAGTTATGTGAACACCAAGATTATCACGCTATTAGGAAATGTCAGATGTTCAAGTTATGTGAACACCAAGATTATCACACTATTAAGAAGTGTTAGCTGTTAAAGTATGTGAACACCAAGATGATCACACTATTGAGAAGTGTTAGCTGTTAAAGTTATGTGAACACAAAGATTATCACGCTATTAGGAAATGTCAGATGTTAAAGTTATGTGAACACATAGATGATCACACTATTAGGAAATGTCAGATGTTTAAGTTATGTCCGCATATGTCCGCCTATTGCTTTTGCTCCTTAATGCCTCCTTCCTTTATAGCGAAGTTTTAAACTTGGTGGCATATCTAACAATTTTTGAGTCTGTATAGTGTCCTTCAAGCGTTTGTGTTGTTGCTCTTGATGTATTCTGCAGACACAGTCGTGACGGTCATCATAGAAGAACCAAAGAGCCTAACTGTCGATATCGGTGGTGACATCATCTTTGTTTGCAGAGGCAACAGTGAGGTGAGGACACCGCTTTCCCAAGCTTTTCTTCCTTAGTATCCATAAATTCACCATTAAGTAGTAAACTTGGATTATTGTATGTATCCACCCATAAATATTAATACTGATATCAACATGACACCACGGACATATTTAATTTCTATTTTTTTTCTCTGAGCGCTTGTCTAAGCATTAAGCACAACATACATACATTTGCATTAGTTCCTGTACGGCTTTGGAAAATGCTCGGACAGCTTAAAACCAAGCCACAGTTCATTCAAGAGCTAATTTTTTGCTCTCTTGCCTACATGGTTCATGAAAGACTGAACTAAAAGTATTCTTGGGAGTGACAGTTTTATTTAGTATAACATAACACAGTGCCATGTGACATAGTCAAATCACAACATAAAAATGTATGGTTGTATGATATAGCAATGCTTTTACACAGGTCCTTAATAGCTTTTTCACCATATATAAACAAATCATTTGCTCAAAGCCGTGTACCACAAAATGTAAACATGCAATAAAAATCTCTGCAGGCTATTTTTGTACAAAATGACGGATAACTTGCAGTTTGCTTTAGTTTGTTTAATTTTGTTTTAGTTTGTATACATGCTAATCTCTTTGCATTTCCACGTTCTTCCTGTGCAGGTCGCATACACAGTAGCATGGATGAAACAGGGAGGACCTCTCCCACAGAGGGCCAAGGAGTTTATGGGCATGCTTACCATCACCAATGCTGTACCCAGCGATTCCGGTACCTACGTCTGTACCGTGTCAAACCTCTTTGACGTGGTCTCAGCTTACGCTACGGTTTCAGTCGTTCGTAAGTAAACACCTCTAGATATGATGTTTCTTCACGTTTTCTTCCTCTCCGACTAAAGTCATCCCAACCTGATCTATATATACAGTACAATATGTAACTCATCAACGAGCAATGTAATTTGAATGCTACAACTGCTGAGCCCCTCCCTCCCCCCCACTCCTGTCCACCCTCTACTGCCACCCACCCTTCTACCACTTCCTCCAAAATATCCACTTTAGATATTAAGTATCGTGCTGAAGGTATTCAGCATTAACAAGATCATGTGTCGAGAACAATGTCATTAATAATACCCTTAATTTAATTAATTAAATACTTAATAAAGGCAGGAAGACATCGGTGATAAGACTCTCCAATAGTTGTCAAGATTTGTCATGGCTTGGTCCGGCTTTCGCATGAGAGACGTTTACATATACAGTGAAACTTCTTAATTACCATGAATGATGTAAGGAAACAATAGTTGAAAAAAAGAAGTCTTAAGCTTCCTATACTGCTGAAATATCGATGAGAAGATGTCCAGAAATGTGAGGGTTGTAAATAAACTATGATGTCATACACTGTAATTAATATATCCTATAATTAGTTTCCATATTACTCAAAGTGATAAGACTCACAAGCATTTTTAATTAAACATGGAATTGTGAGTAGGTTTTACGGGTTACAAATGTCAAACGAAGATGGAATCATGGAATATTTTACTTTGACTTAAACACTGTTCAATTTTTTTGCTCTCCACCCCCGAAACAGCTAGCATAGTCGCACCGTTCAACGTACTGATTAATCCACGTTTCCAGAGGGTGACAGAGGGCGACAGAGTTGAATTTAGATGTACAGCCGACGGTACTCCCATACCGTCTCTAAGATGGACCCGTGGTAGGAACAACCAGTTGAGTCTCGAGGCAATCATAGAAGACGGTGTCTTCATTATACCGGAGGTCAGCAGGACCGACGAAGACGAATATTTCTGTGAAGCCTTTAATGCTGGCGGAATGTCCACGACAAGAACCATTCTTTATGTTGAAGGTAGATTTAACTTTCTCAGAGTTCATTGTTTGCCCCTGTAAATGTGGAACAAATTACAAGCATCATTTAGGTTACCATGGCAATAGTATACAAACTGAAGGGGCTGCAGCCTCCCTGGTTCCATGTCAATAGTAGACATGATGAAGGGGCTGCAGCATCCCTGGTACCATGTCAATAGTAGACATGATGAAGGAGCTGCAGCCTCCCTGGAACCATGTCAATAGTAGACATGATGCAGGGGCTGCAGCCTCCCTGGTACCATGTCAATAGTAGACATGCTGAAAGGGCTGCAGCCTCCCTGCAGCCAGGCTGAGAAGGAAGGTCATCTTTAATGCTGAGCATTTCACAAAATAGTCCCCGCTTTGCCTGCAAAGATAATCTCATTTTTGTTTGATATTGATTCAGCCCTGGGAGCTTCTCTTTTTGACAAGTTGCCATCACTGGTCCAATATTCTAGCCTACTGCCTCCAAAAGTAATGTCATGTTTAAGTGTCCCCAATCCTTCTGATATTGATACCAGTCTAAATCATTATACCTATTCCTGCACTGTAGCATTAGTGGATAGTTTTCTGTGGTTGTGTGAGACAATCAAACTGATGCCACGTGCAATGTATCTGTCAATCTGTCTGTTTGTCAAGGTTATCTTCACTTTATTTCCCAGCATCTAACCGACCAGTGGTCACCGTGAACCCACCAATCCTTGAGGTGGAGGAGGGCCAGTTAGCCAGTTTCTATTGTTCCGTGACGGGCGACCCCACCCCAACGACCACATGGACCAAGCTGGGTGGTACTCTCAGCGCAAACGCAGTTGTGGCCGGAGGCCGACTGATATTTTACAGGCCTGCTTTTGAAGATGCTGGCGATTATGTTTGCAATGGAGTGAATGCTTTCGGTTCTGACAGCGAAATTGCTACCTTGGTAATCACTAGAGGTAAGAGACGTTGGGCGAGAGGTAGATGATGCTTCATCCATCCCTAGAAACAAATCCAGAAGGGTGATGACGGCAAAAGATCGTCTGAATTTGAAGCTGCATGTCAAATATTCAAGAAGGTAGAAAAATCAAGTGATGCTTGTTCAAGTATAAATATGGTGTTCTCCAAACCGTAAAGAAAATATAGATTTTTTTTTTTCATTTTCCCATGTTTTATGGGTTTTAGATCTTCACTGTCCTTAAATAACCAAAGTTTGTAAATTAATGGCAAGAGGTAGTATGTTGTTCTCAATACGTGAATCGTGCTTGTGACATATTGTCATAAGTACAATGGCAAGTTACCATGGAAACTACCAATCGCCCTGTTCTATATAGCATTTAAATTATTCAAAAGGCTGAGAAATTGAGAAATTATAAACAAAAGTTGGAGACAGAAAAAGATAGCATTTGTAGCTGAGAATTTCCTTTTTTCATTTTTCAAATGTGTTCTTTTTGTAAAGTTTAAATAGATAACAGAAAGTGTGAACCCGACACTGACTCCATTTCTTATTCCTTGCCGGGGGCAAATCGATGTAAGCCATTTGACTATCTGGAATTTCTCCTCCAAAAAAACTTGATTCAATTTTTCATACAGAGCTCAACATACTAATTCCAAATTGTTTCTTTTCTGTTTTGGTCATGGACAGATTTCAAAAGAGCTTGTAAAATACTATCTTTGTTAAATTGATTTTAAATTCGGTTAAAAAGAGAACTAAACTTCGTTTCTGTTTCTCGTCTCATTTGACAATCTTTTTTTTACATCTTCTGCAGAAGTGGGCATCGCACCTATCGTGTTTGCAGGCGAAGAGAACGTTGTCGTTTCCCAGGGGTCGACACTGAACCTTATCTGCAACGCTACAGGCACCCCTCAGCCCACAGTCTCATGGTCCAGGGCCGGCGGACGTGCATTGGGTCCCAACATGCAGGTAATCTGTCCCCGTTTTTTACCTCCTTTAAAGTAGGCCAGATCACTAGGATGAGGGGTGGTGGTGGGCTTAGATGGTATCGAGATGAGATTTTAATCGCTGTATTGTGTTGATCTATTTTTAGAGAACACTAGATAATGTCTGTATTGACTACGAGAAGTACTCCTGAAGGACCTCTGAGCCCCCCCTGTTCAGTTCTGATCATATCTCACCCACCCACCCATACTATCCTACCCCAACTTATTGTGGTATTAACAAATTGTGAACATCTCTTTATGTGCCCTACAAAAAGCATTTCTTTGGGCAAGAAGTATTTTTCATCCTTCGTGTGACATCAATTCATCTTCACTTTCAGCAATGCCATTGTTTCATTGAAACAGGTATTGTATAACATTAACTGTTTTGCAAGAGAGAGAAAAAAAAGAAGATATCTTCAAAGGTCTTTGGGTTGTAATAATCGGCCAAATTATAAGGATTTAATCGTTACGTTGTAATTTATTTTCGCTTTTACCAGGAGAGGAACGGAGTCCTTCGAATCGTTGACATAAGACTGGAGGACAGAGATGTATACACATGTACAGCGGAAAATATATTTGGCAGAGGAGCTGTTAGCGTCGTTGTGGACGTAGAACGTAAGTTACACTCTACATGTATGTATGTGTGGTTGTATGTATGCGTGTATGTATGTATGTATGTATGTATGTATGTATGTATGTATGTATTTTAGATCCTCCTGCAAGCAGGAACTCACAAAGAAGCCTCATTGGCTTATCAAAGCCGCAAGCTGACCGAAGTCAGTCTCTTAGATTCATATTTCACGTCCATGATTATGAATTGTCAATTGTCAACAACTCTGTGACTGGACGACATACATTAATCTTGGAGTGACAAAACTTGGGATCCATTATGGTCTTGGTTTTCTTGTCGAGGAAAGAAAATATCAACTGTGATAGATTAATCACATTAATCACAAACAGTAAATCTTTGAAGTAGAAATCAAATCCTCTCTTTGTATTTCAATTTTTTAAATTGCTATCAAAATGTGATAAAAAAAATGCCTTTCTAACAGAACAGACACTCTTAGAACAGACACTCTTAATTTGACATTCTGTGCCTTATTGTTTAACATAAAGCTTTTGCGCCCAATTCTTTGGCACAATCATTGACAAGGTACAGAGGGTGTATAAACTTCAGTACAGTTTGTTCATTTCATCGCCGCATTTTAAACATGCCACTGCATTTGAGGTGAAAAACTTTTTTTGTGCGATATTTGTGTTGCTGTTGGGAAGCTAAACGCAAAAATGGTTTTCATTCCAAAGATCTAACTAACCAATTTGCCAGGCAGGTCAGTGTAGTTTCTTGAAGAACTATGGAAATGGAATTTCCATTAGAAAAGAAATGGCTTGTAAAGTATCCATTGTATATTTCAATATTGCTATTCTGTTTAATAGTTATCTGTCATCTTTCGTGAAAGTAAATTGGCTTGACAGTCCCCACATGTGACCAGTTGCCACACCAACGAGAGAGGTTTATCGACAACTCAATGTTTTGATACATATCCAACAAATGAATTTTTCTCTGTGATCCGTAGTCCCTACACCCATCTTTTGAAAACATTTTTTTTTCGATTAAATTTGTAAACATTTTTCGGTCTTAACTATCAGTCGGTTCCTGTTGGAGATCTTTACATATTTTTTATTTCGTTTCCATTCCCCCTTTGAAGTATTCTTACCAGCTAATGAAGGTATTATCAACTTTCTTTTTCCTACAAAATTTTAGACTCATTCTGGAACAAACCTCTGTCCATGATATTGTGTTTTTTTTCAATATTCTGTTGCCATCTTGTAGAAGTAAACAACCTCGATGATTGAAAGCAATTTGTTTGGGTTTGAGTGATCACCAACAGGCTTGAAGAGGTAGGGAGGAGGGTCAGGGGGCTATAGCCTGGGACCCTGGTAAATATCCAGTAAAGAATAATGTAAGCTCAATTCATAATATACTTCAAAAATGGTGACATGATTAGTCTTGGGGGCTGGCTCTCGACACCAATGGTCACCTGTTCATGATAATTAAGCCAATTGACTGATTATTACTCAACTTTAGACGGCAATTGATCCAAAGTAGACCCTCTCCTGGATATGTAATGCAAAATGCACTTTGATTGCCAAGCAGTCCCTGTTTTTCGTTTTTGTTTTTAAATTTGTTGCCCAGGCAATTTTTAATATTAAAAATATTTTCGAATTTTCTCGCGATTATTCGATCTAGAGGAGCTGATTGTAACAGGGATTCTCATATCAAATGGTAATCAAAATCAATACAAACTTGAAACAGCTTGAAAAAAGATTCTGACAACTTTTATCAAATCTAATTGTCTTCCCGAAACAAACCAAACAACTCTGTCCTTGATATCTTGTGTTTCCGTTCTGTCACTGTTTGTTTTTGTAGATCTCAGAGACTGAATAATTTACCAGTTTCCATTAAAAACCCACTCCGTCATGTTGTCTACTTTTCGACTTATTTTCATTGTTTTGTTTCACAAAAAAAAAGAAAAAAACAAAGAAGACAAAACTACCCTTCAAAATTTTCATTTTGTTCATTCACTGTGACATCCATACACATGATATCGACACCCTCCCCCTCCCCCTCCCCCACTCTCATTCTCTATTCAGTGTTCATTGTTTACCCTGTAAAAGTAGATCAAATTCCAAACAGCATGGTGTTTCATGACCATCATTTAGGCACCATGTCAGTAGTAGACATGCTGAAGGGGCTGCAGCTTTCCTGCAGCCAGGCTGAGAAGGATATCATCTTTTATGCCGAGTTTTTCACAAAATAGTCCCTGCTTGGCCTGCAAAGATAATCCCTTCAAATTTTCATTTTGTTCATTCACTGTGACATCAATACATATAGACCCTACTCCTCCTCCTTTTTTTCTTATTAATATTATTTTAGTTATCATTTTTATCCTGTAAAGGAAACTTTAAGCTCCTCTCTCTCAGCCACTAAGCATTTAATAGTAGAATAAACACAGTTTCATCGCTATATTGAATCACTAAGCTCAGAATAAGTCTTTTCTTAATTTTTGCCACCAATTTCCAATCTACTAATCATGATTTATATTTTCTCTTTGGTATGTAGTATTGATGGATTGAACAAGGATCATGGCCTTTGTTCCCCGGACATCATGCATGTTACAAAAATCACCTCAAAATAGGACTTTCTCACAAACTTGGGGCCTCACCCCACCCCCCACTTCGATAGATTTTTATACACTCTGCTTTCAATAACCATTCAAGAATAGCATCACAAAAAAAAAGGCTGTACTTTGGTGAAGGATTTGAAGTTTTACTGTCATTTTATCTACAATTTTCTGTATCTTTGACCTCTGGAGTTGCTTAGCTTTCGTTTCTTTGAAACACTCCCAGATTTTGGTTTGGAAAAATTCTTTCCTTCTTGAATTTAATTAACTGTTTAGTTTTGCTTTGCTCTACCTTTCTTCAAAATATAACAAAAACTTTTAGCAAAACTGCTTATCCACTAAAGAGGCTGTGTAAGAGAATGTAAGAGGGCCTAGATCTTCTGAAGAAGTTCCTGCTAGTATCGAAACATCATACCCACCTTACTCCAGAATAAACAGTCAATGTTGCTACCTTTGCTTACAAAGCATGGAATGGATTACTGCCAGTCACTTTTAATGACTTTATATGTAGTTACAGAGTCTTACATAACCATCACACAAGACAAGCCGACAACGCTCTTTGCAATTTTTACCATAGTAACATAGGGGAATTAGGTCTTCGTAATAGAGCAATACAAATATGGAATGATCTATCAAAAAATTTGGAAGTCTATAACTTCAAAACCCACATTCACCAGACATTTGAAAAAGGAATTTAATAACTCGTACTAGTATTATATAATCTATTCCCGTATTCATCTCAGCATCATTAGGATATTATTACTGTATACTTAATCCTTACGTATATACTGTATTATTTATATTTGTACATTTTTCTTTTCATTTCTTTTCATCCCGGGAGTCTCCTACTTTGTTAAGTCTTTTCAAGACTTTATAGGAGACTTCCTTTCCCATTGTACACAATTGGCGATAAATGAATTTAAAAAATTAAGTTTGTTCTGATTTGTATCAGAGGAATGTAACCTAGTTTTTTTCCTCTATTATTTGGCAAAACTGAATTCACATCCTTATTTTCTTTTATTTTCATTAATATTTTCATCTTTCTTTCACTTCTTCCAAAGCTCTTTTCTTGACCAGATTTAGAAGGAATGCCTCAAAAATTTCATCTGGTAAAATTTTTTCCAAAACAAACCAATGAAAAAGGATTATAAAACAGGAGATAACATAAAACACTATAATAATGTAACTGTAACCTTTTAAAGGAATCCTTGGTGGTGTTGGTGCCAGTATATCCATCCGGTGTATGTATAAATGGACTTGTACTATATCGAGAATGTATTGGTGAATACACTGAAAATGAACGATTACCCCCCCCTCCTTTACTCATTCTGTTGTATATCGACGGGGGGCATTAAATTAATTAACGAGGGGACTTGTTGGTTTTTGTTTTTGTTTTTAAGAGTTGCTCATGGAGGTTTGCTTTCTACCCTTGTTTAAGGTTACAGAGGTGTATACTGTCCCAGCTTTATTTCATTTGAAGAGTTAGTCACAGTTATGGTTGTAATCTGTTACTGATCAAATTAAGTTTAATGTTACACTATTTTTATACTGGGTCAATCATTGGTGACCAACATATATAAACGGTTTGGAATATATATATATATCTATATATATATATATACATATATATATATTATATATATATTTATCTCTTTTAATTGTTATTATCCTTGCTACTACTAACAAAATACCTTATATCTTCGGCACCTTATATCTGTGACAGGTTACACCAACATCGGAAGTTATTTTATGTAAAATTATCAAATGCAGGGAGAGGTGTAGCCAAAGGTGAAGGGTATACATGGATTGTGTCTTGGTATATGGCCTCTCCCTAACCTCACCCCCCCTTCCCACCCACCACCCCCTACAGATGGACTAAACTGAAAACACATAATCAAAGTAATATTGTCTTACCATTGGCAGTGTCAGCAGTGAATTGGATTCTTTTCGCTCCAAACTGTGAAATTGAAGTTTACCTTCTTGTTGTCTTTATAACTAGCACAGCTAAGTTTCTGTGTTGATCAACATCTTGAGGTCACTCTGGATGTTTACTCGTGGATGTTAAGTGGACAGCAACAAGGGCTGGAATGGGACAAAGATTGGCACAACTTACTATGTTACTTTTGAAGACCTTCGCCAAAATAGTTCATCCCTAGTCACACTAGATTGGGTTTAATGACTGATTTCTTGATGTAGCATTTTGTTCATCCATAGTCACACTAGATTGGGTTTAATGACTGATTTCTTGATGTAGCATTTTATTTATCCATAGTCACACTAGATTGGGTTTAATGACTTATTTCTTGATGTAGCATTTAGTTCATCCATAGTCACACTATATTGGGTTTAATGACTGATTTCTTGATGTAGCATTTTGTTCATCCATAGTGACACAGATGCCATCTTCAGTGAAAGGTTGATTCACTTGAGTGTCTAGCATCACAAGGTTTCATGGTCATTCATTATGCAAACTCTTTTGCCTATAGGTCGTGAGCCTCCTAATGCCGAGGTGTTTCCTATACCCAACCAGGCTGTCACCAGTGGCACTAACGTACAGGTCCAATGTCGTGCAACAGCAGGTTATCCGGCTCCCGAAATTGTTTGGACTAGGGCTGGTGGAGAACCATTCACAGGAAATACCCTGGTATGTTTGAGAAAGTTGGTGGACTGTGATGGTGAAGTAAGCAGGTGGGCTGATGAAGTTATGGCAGTGGGGGAGGGTGGGAGTGGGGGGCAGAGGATGGAGCAGGAAGTGGTTAGTTGGTTACAGAAGCAAGAGCTGGAGGAGGAGGGGGGTGGGGACTAAACAGAAGGCAGAGTCGGTAGGTGGCCAAACGAAATTGGGTGAGGTAACTCCAACACAGAAGATAGTAGAGCCCTGGAAGGCAAAAATAATTGATCACCCATCCAAAAGCCAGATTATGAAAATTCCTTAGTTTCACTAGAATGTGCAATTTTTATTTATTAAGACTTGAAAGTCTTTGTAGAACTGATTCAATTGTGAGATTTTTTTTTTTTTTTTATTTTTTTTTACCATTCAATATTACACAATAACTCTCTTTTTTCATATTCTTTTCCTTTTCTATTCTTTCAACAGGTGGAGAATGGAGTTCTGAGGATAATTGAAATAACATCAGATGAGCAGGGAGTCTACCTCTGCACGGCCACAAATCGAGCTGGATCCGTTCAAATATCCATCACACTGTTGGTATTAGGTGAGCAGTAGGTGTGGTGTGCTTGTATGTTAGTGTGATATATTAACCTCCCTGATAGGTTGCTGTTGAATGACCTATTTGTACCAGCGGGGGGAAGAGACATCTATGGTTCTTGTACATTTTCCCCGTACGACAATATTAGCAAGCTCAACCAACCTTTGACTGAGATCACGTGTGGTATCTATTCCCTTTACCAATGAATAGCGACGCTCACTTGACCTAACATTGTCAAAATGACAGGTTAACAGTCTCGATGTGACTGGACTGCAGTTGAGAGTGGATCAAACTGGTTTGGCTCTTCGTCCCCAGACTTGATCTTGGAAGACTTATGAAAGAGTATTTATGTATTTTTTCGTAATTTCTCTGATAACTATTTCAGATGCTTTAGGTTTGATTCATTATCATGATATAACCTCAAGCACTCGGAAATAAGACGCTTCAGGTTTGATTCATTATTATGATATAACCGCAAGCACTCAGATATAAGATGCTTCAGGTTTGATTCATTATTATCACATAACCTCAAGCACTCAGATATATGGCACTTCAGGTTTGATTCATTATTATGGTATAACCTCAAGCACTCGGAAATCATTTTTGGTCAACAGAAAGGTTTTAAATAGAATACGGTGCTCAATTGAAACGACTGGCACCTTGGTGATAATACTATTCACCAACACATTTTTGGTTTTTTTTTGATCAGGTCTTCCACAGATCACCATTTCACCAGAGACTAACCCAGCAGAATACGAAGTCGGGGAGCCGGCCATTTTAGAATGCTACGGCACAGGTGACCCCGTCCCTAGCGTCCATTGGATGAAGAGAGACGACCGCGTCGGATTGACACTGATGGACTCGTACGACTTTGAAGAAGGTCGAGCTGTTTACTACCTACCAAAGCTTAGGGTCGAAGATTCTGGTACTTATGTGTGTAGGGCAGAGAACACTGCAGGATTTGTGGAGAAATCCATGGTCTTGAATGGTAAGTATCTCGAGGATAAGAACTGCAATAGGAATTGTCCTTAAATAGTAGGTTTCTGCTGAGCAGAATGACAATAAATCTATTGTCTCAAGTAGTAGGTTTCTGAGGAGAGTGACAATAAATCTATTGTCTTGAATAGCAGGTTTCTGAGCAGAGTAGCAATAAAGCCATTGTCTTAAATTGCAGGTTTCTGATCGAAGTAACAATAAATCAATTGTCTTGAATGGGAAGTTACTTAAGGACAATCATAGATTAAGGAACTGTTTTGGATAAATCCATTGTCTCAAATAACAGGATTCTGAGCAGAGTGGCAATAAAGCTATTGCCTTGAATAACACATGTACATATGATGGACAATAAACAAAAATAATGAATGTTAAATCAAAGCAAGTGACTTTGAGTAAACAAAAACAGAAAATAATTTAATCTTGGCAGTGTAGCAGCGTCAATTATGTGAAATGTGGAAACAAAAGATGATGTCCTGGCAGCCTGGCTGCATTGAGCTGCAGCCTAGCTGGCAAGGCTGAATCATTATCAAACAATATAGATTATCTCAGCAGTCTAGCAGTGTCAATAATGTGAAATGTGGAAACAAAAAAATTATGTCCTATGCAGCCTGGCTACATTAAGCTGCAGCCCTGTGAGCACTTTACCTTTTGACTAGTTGCCTCTCTCATTTGTTCATTTTCGTACCCTAATCACAGTTGCCGAAAAAGTTGCCCCGGTCGGACCACCAGAGATTGCGATTGACGTTATGGAGTTGACAATCATTGAAGGAGGCAGGGCGGTTTTCACTTGTTCATCTCCAGGTAAGTTAACTTAATATCATCCATGATCTGTTTTGTATCATCTATTAAAGTTTACGCACATATTTTGTCAGTTTAACTTAAAGTATATATGTATCTATTCTTATTCTAAACAAGGCATTCATATACCAATGGACATATTCGTTTCTCTGCTTTTCTTCACCAGGATCCCCGGTAGGAACTTACAGCGTGACATGGCGGCGAGTGGGAAAGCCGATGCCCGGTGTTGTGTCGGTCTCAGGCGGCGTTCTCACCTTCCCAGCTACCAGATCAGACGACAGCGGACAGTACTACTGTGTGGTTGGCAACGAATTTGGATTCATGCAAGAATTAGTCACTCTTTATATCTTGTGTAAGGGAATTTGAAAATTATTTGGAAGTTTTTGTTTACTTCGACCCTTTCCTTCCTGTGGTCTTGGCCTACCCATCCAACACCCCTATTCATACCCCCAATCCTATTTGTATTTCTAATCCTTATCCTATCCTAATTCTATACTAATCCTATCCTAATTCCTATCCTATCCTATCCTAATCCTATTCCTCCCTCTTCCCATTCCTATTCCTTTTCCTCCGTCTTTTTGATAATTATGATAAGCTGAGGACATTATTTTCTTTATGATAATATTCAACAGCGCCACCAATCGCCACGGTGATGCCAGTTAGTCAGACGGTCACTGCAGGATCATTCTTCCGGATATCGTGCATGGCCGACGGAACCGATCCAATCTTTTACGAATGGTCCAAGGTAAGGAAGCTGTTTTCAATCATTATATATAAGCTTTCCACTCATTTTAATTAATTTGGTTAATGCTAGATGCGTTTACTGCTTGTACAATACGGTCTTCTATAGTATTGTGTTATCTAGTAAGTTTTCTAGTATTATCTTACATTAAACAGTTTTCTATAGTACAGTACTGTGTTAGTTTGCTAGTCTTATCATATATCTATATACATTATACAGTTTTCTATTATTGTAATGTCTTACAGTTCTCTAGTATTATCATATATTGCAGTTTGCCGGTATCATCATTTTCTTCATGTTACATGGTTGATCCACCCATTCCCTCAGGTCGGAGGACAGCTCTCTCCTCACGCCCACGATGTAGATGGCATGCTGGAGATCACCAAGGTTACTGCTGCAGATGCAGGAGAATACAGATGTCTCTCCCAGAATGAAGCTGGCAGATCCGAGGCATTCGCATCAATCACAGTGCAAGGTAACAAACTTGATCTCTGCAGAATGCTTGAAATGTTCACCGAGCCAAGACCTACAAAACATTCACAGTAGATGTCACCCAATAAGAGTAATATTCAGGCATGAGCTTTTTCCACAAATTCGCGGAATATCCGTGATTTCTTTTCTACCTCGGTGACAAAAACTATTATCCTAACACACTGTAGCATAAGCAAACTGGAGCCTATACCGCAATTTTGCAAAATTTAGCAAAAATTTTGCAAAATTCCGTGATTTTTTTTTTACCCCAGGCTCATCCCTGAATAATAGGTTTCCTGTCACAAGGCATGATGAACAGTTTGAATATCCTGTTTCTGTTTAACAAGGCAACATATAAAAAGAAAAGCTGCAGCAAATGCAAAATCCTGCTCAGCTGCAAAATCCTGCTCAGCTGCAAAATCCTGCTCAGCTAAGATGCATCAATATCGAGCGATAGGGATTATCTCTGCAGTCGTGCCTATTGTCTGCCTGACGTAATGTAATTTGAATCTTACAGCTTAAACAGAAATAGGAACCTTCATCTAACTCAAAAGAGTTAAGATATCATCGACAAGGAATGGAAGTTGTATTTAGCTCTCAATACGTTGATCTTTCAACTGAAACCATTTCGCTTGTTTTTATGTCCACAGTGTCACCACAAGTCACCATTACACCCAGTTCAGACACAAGGGCAGTCGGTGCCTCTGTAGAGTTCCACTGTCAGGCCACCGGTTCCCCACCCCCACAGGTCATATGGAGTAAAGAAGGGGGCTCTCTACCAATCTCTCATAGCATGCAAAATGGAATACTCACGTAAGTCCACACTTTCATTATTCACTCATCGACTGACATATTTTCCAGTCTTGTTCCTTTTCTCTGTGTCTCTCTTTTCGTGTAAACCTGTCTCATAAGCGTTGTCCTTTCTCAGACATGAGCAATCTTGTTGAGACTTTTTTTTTTCCATAACAATAATGAAAACCAATGTTAAGAAAGAATATTATGTAAACCATTTTTGCTCTGCTGCTGATTACTATTAATTTATAAAATTTAGAAATCTCCTTTAAGTACAAATAATAAGGTACTTTTCATGATTCCTAATGTAAATTTGCCGAGTTAAACCCCCCCCCCCCCCTCTAAATAAATAATAATAATTGCTTATAGCATCAATGGAAGGAGATCTGTTAAATGTCCTTCTATGTCATGTGAATTCGAGTATCTTCTTAATTAAGGATATTCCACTGATTACAAAGTTTTTATTTTTCCTGATTAGTTTGAGTAATCTACAACCAGGAGATGATGGACTTTATGTTTGCACTGCCACAAACAGAGCTGGTTCAAAGAAGATATCTGCACGGTTAGCTTTGCAAGGTAAAGAAATAATATCTTTCATGATTCTCCATTGAAGTATTTTCTTTACTGTTTATCAGGCATGAGCTTTTTCTGCGTATTTGCGGAATATCCGTGATTTCTTTTCTACCTCCGAGATTTACACCTCTCAATTTCTGTGAATTTCTAACAACAGCGTGTATCATTTGATCCGTAGTTCGCATGTTTTTCATTACCTATGGATATCCAACCTGCAGGGGGACAAAACTATTATCCTAACACACTTTAGCATACGCAAACTGGAGCCTATACCGTAATTTTGGCAAAGTTCCGTGATTTTTTTTTTACCCCAGGCTCATCCCTTGTTTATTTGTGTTTATTTTGTTTACTTGTACAAATGAGAACTGGTACTCCTAATAATTTAAAGAATTTTTTTCATTTCTCTGTTTTTATTTTTTTCCCTGGCCCAGTTTTAACTAAACAGTCTGCATTTCATAGATGCTTACTCCTAGCTGCTAATTGTCTGAGTTAATTTACTCTGGGCTTTCATTGATTTAGTATTCATGCACTTCCTGAACTGATTATGTTGAACTCAAAATAGGTTAAATTCATCCTTCCTCCATCTGGAGAAGTTAAATGAACAAAGAAATATTTTGTTACATGACAAAGTATCTGAAACTTTGACATGCAACCCTTCTCGATGTTCAATAACTGCATGACTGACTGACTCCATCTTCTGAATTTATTGCGGCACTAAAAATAAGCTGCAAATAGAAGTTCGCTCAAAGCGAGGTCCATACTGGAAAAATCTACTGATATTTCCATGTCAAAAATCCTAGATTCACCACTGCATGAAATGGTACAAAAAGCTGTTAATTTGAACGTCCACTAGTTGTATGCATGGTGGCGGTAAACATTAACAGCCATTAGCATGGCATCAGTGACTCAGGAAAAGCTGTATATATGGTGGATACAACTTGATTGGATGGTAAGTACACCAGTTGCGTGCAGAGTATCTCCAGTGAGTATATTCATTGACGACGTACGACAAAATCATTTCAACAACTCTCTGGTCCGTTCTTTTCTTGTACGATTTCCAACAGCTCCACCTGACGTTGCCATCACTGTCAATGCCGGCTACCAGTTTGTGGCCATCGGGGAGTCTGTCAACTTTGAGTGCCGCGCCAACGGTGACCCAGCACCAGTCATCAGCTGGACTAAGATAGATGGCGAGCTACCCATCACCGTGGAGATTGTGGGCGGTTTACTCACCATTCCACAAGTTCAGCTGTCCCACTCTGGTCTCTACAAATGTACTGCTACCAATGCTGTTGGGTCCAGATCATCTGAAGTGCTCCTGTATGTTCAAGGTTAGTAGGACACAGCCTGCTCCAGAGTTGTGTTCACCTCATAGGTATCACTACAGTCTGAGACTGAGCACATTGATGTATGATGGATACACACATTAGTTGTACTTCCCCTTTAATACCACTTCCAAATAAAAGAACCCAAGTAAAACGGTCAAAACACGGCGTCACATGATCATTCTTTTCTGGGTTGCTTTCCATTTCACTGGGTCAACCCCAAAAATGTCTACTCCGGATGGAAATTTACTCCACCCCCCTTTTTTTCTGTCTCCGCAGCTGCCCCCCAAATCAGCGTCCAGCCCGAGACCAGGTCCGTATCCATCGGTGCCTCGGTGGTTTTCACGTGTTTTGCGAGCGGTTTCCCGTTCCCCGAGATCACTTGGTACAAAGAAGATTCAGATCTCTTCCCAGATGACTTTGAGATCGACAGCGGTGTCCTGACTCTGAGAAATGTCAAGAAGGAAGACGCAGGAACGTACGTCTGTTCAGCAACGAACAACGAAGGAACGGTGGAATACAAAGCAAACCTGATCATTGGAGGTAAAGAGTTTAATAGTTTCATCATGATGATGATAATAATAATAAAGAACCCCCTACCCCCCCCCCCGGCCCCTGCCCTCTGTTTTGTCTGCATCAACTTTAATAAGAGTTTTGCAGTCCTGGATAGTTATGATCTGAGTCACTGTTTATGAGTCCTCTGCTTTTATCTTGACCATCTGTAGCAATTTTTTAGCAGTTGATGTTTAATATGATGTCCATGGACTTTGTAAACCATATAGAGACAGCCTCATGGGTTGTCACTTGGAAAGTGTTACTTAAAAGTAGAAAGTAGATGGGTGAATGATTGAGGAGGCAACTGTACTCTTTCCAGCCCAAAGGCTGCATCATCTTGCCAGGCTGAGGTAGTTTAATGATTCTTCTTCATTTAGGACTGATTTGAAACGAAAACTTCTTGTCAGAAATGTCTAGAATAAGTGCTAGGGTAACTCAATAGACAGCTGTATGCCTTGGCACACGGAGTACTGGTTAAGCTGGCTTTATACTTAGTTTTCCTGAGTCCAAAACCCTGCCCCCCTCCCCCCCTCCCCCCAGTCATGATATTAAAAAAAAAGATAGAAATACTGAAGTAAGATATTTCTATGTATTTGTTGAGAGAGAAAAATGTACTATTCCTTGTTCTTTTGACAGATTTGGTGCCTTACTTCACTCAGATGCCTCAAAGTTACATTAGCTACCCGAAGCTGGCAAATGCTGCTTTTGAATTTGAAATAGTCGTCTCCTTCAAGCCAGAGAGTCCGGAAGGTATCGTTGTCTGATTAATCATATTTTTTACAGAGGGCCGGAAAAATGTTAGGGGAAATTATAATCATTTCTAAACAAAAAACACCAGAAAAAAAACATGAGTCCTCGGTCACCCAGATATAAATTGAAAACGTTTGGGAGTTGATACGGACGAAAGACTCTGTAAAAATTATGAGCGATGTTATACCTTTGTGACCGGATGAAAGGAAAATGAACTGACCTTTCACATCATACATATTCATATCCGACCAATTCATACGCTGGATTTACGCCAACCTGTTTTACCTTCTTTTCTCAGGTTTTGGTTTTGTACAGGTATAACAAGGTAAAGAGTGTTATGGGGAGGGGGAGGAGGAGGGAGGGGGAGGGCGGGTGCTGGTGGGAAAGTCTGGAGTGTTCCTTGAGACTATTGACATGACCATTGAAGTGTAAATTACTTTCCTAAATTGTTATTTATATTTCGACCTGTATAAAGTTTCCTAACATTTGACCTTTGTCGTACCAGGTTTGATCCTTTACAATGGCCAGTACTCACAAGCAAGCAGCGACTTCCTCTCCTTTGGCCTCTCTGGAGGACACGCTGAATTCCGCTTCAACCTTGGCGGTGGTGCCGCGATCATCAGGAGCGAGGAACCGCTGGAGTTAGCCCGGTGGCACACGGCGACCATCCGAAGGGATGGGAGGAATGGATTTTTGACAGTCGACGATCAATATGAGGTGAACGGTACATCCATGGGTGCATGGAGGGGCCTGGACCTGGTCCAAAATCTCTACCTGGGAGGTGTCATGTTTTATGAAGATCTACCTTTACATGTTGGTTTCAACACTGGTTTCATTGGTGAGTCATTCAACATGTTGAAAAGTGGGAATGGTTTAACAGTTTTTATATGGTTTTTTGTGAGTGTGAATTTTGGTGAAGAGATTTCAGCCAAGGTTAGATTGTGTTGCTATGCAAAAGTTGATGGAAAAAAAAAAAAA
>KN883602.1:42267-54645 GCA_000934455.1 Apostichopus parvimensis | reverse complement strand
ATTTTTTTTTATAAAACTGTCATCCTTTGTCAGTAATAAGCTTTTTTGTTATTGAAATTTTCTGCATGACATAGTTTCCCTTCTTGATTTTGATCATAATTGAACTTTTTAACTTTGAAATGAATTATTTTCTTTTTGTTTTTGCAGTACCAGCTCTGATAAGGAAGTTTTATCATTTAGATTCCGAACTACCGATACGGATGGATTACTTCTATTCCAGGGAGCTGTAAGCCTATCTTACTTTTAGTTAAAATTATGCTGCATTGGCCCGAAATATGCTAGATA
The DNA here is from genome assembly GCA_000934455.1 of Apostichopus parvimensis. Lineage (NCBI taxonomy): Eukaryota > Metazoa > Echinodermata > Holothuroidea > Aspidochirotida > Stichopodidae > Apostichopus > Apostichopus parvimensis. The sequence goes on along the minus strand of KN883602.1, from coordinate 54,360 downwards.
TTCAAATATGGTCACCGTTGGTCAAAATTCTTAGACTGTTTTTATTACAACCTTCAAGGAAATTTTCTTCACTGGGACATTCAGTCATCTTGGGGTGTTCCTTAAAAAATGTCTGAGAACAATTTGGAGAGTAAAGACCTCCAGGAATGTATTTTTTGAAAACTTCTAGCAATTATTGCGTGCTATAATTTGGGGCCTATACTGACTACCTTTAAGGGATATTCGAGTGGCAGACTTTGTGACACTTATGTAGAAGAGAAAAATGTTCGACACTGTTAGTTGTAAACTGCAACTCAATATCTTGTGCCCTATAAACTCAACATATGGTTGAAAATGAAGGTATCCTAGTTTTACTGGAAAAATCCTGGATTCCTCACTGGAGTGGATCATAGAAGGAGGTCTGATATGTCATAACAGTTCTTCAGAAGCCTAACCTTCCTTTTTTAATCTTATCGTTGATTTGTCCTTGAAACATGATACATTTGGGAATGTTTGAATTATACCTATCAAGGTTCTCTGTATTAAGATTTCATCAAAATGGACCTTTTTTTGTTTGTTTTTGTAGAAATATCATTTCCCTCTGTGAATTGAATTAGCTACTAACTAATATCAAGAAAAAGAAAAACATCTCCAACTGAATTGCTGTGATGACATCATTCATTCTGCTGTGGCCAGATGCATTCACAAAAATAATACCAATTTTGAATCATTCATATCTTTGCCATACAAAATTGCTATAAATGATGTGGTTTCCACCTAAAGTTGCCAAAAACATCCCGTGTTGTTATTTTTAGGGATCTCAACTTTCAGCCACAAAAAATGTTCCCTTTTAATTCTATATTTCTACTAGCATAAACCTCTCTCAAGTTCTTTCTATACGTGACACCTGACCACAACAAATTATTTATCATCTGAATGTGTTCTTTCCTTTTAGCCCGAAGGAGAAGATGGTTTGAGACAAGATTTTATCGCTATCAGCCTCAAGGGCGGTTATATTGAATTTAGGTAAGGTGATTTCAGAAATTTATTATTAATAGTGAAAGAGGTTTTATCGTTGGTATCTCTATTTTGGGGGAGAAGAAGCAATCCTTGCTATGGCCGTACTCTCACATAGCATGTCAGATCCTGAACTAATTTTGCAGACTACCTTGAAGTTTTTTGGGGGGAAATTATTCTGTATTTATACGTTTGCATGACAATTGTTTTGATGTAACCTATATGATTGGGGAGGTGTAACACTCAAAATGTTACTTTGTGTATGGCTAACTTGCTTTAGCTGCATTTGATCTAATTATTACTATTTTTCCTTTTCCTTAATCTCCCAATTTTTGGGTTAGAAAATTGTAAGTCTCCCTAACTTTCATCGGGAACTCCTTACCTTCTGGACAAATTACTTATGCATTTTCCCGCGCCATCGGCGCTCAAGTCACAAAAAAAAAAACTACCACCAACTATACCGTAGCCTGCCAAGGGCAGCCGGTCTAGCCAGCTCTATCCTGGCCAGATCCGGTGCCTTGGTCTGGTCATTCCTTTCCTGTGACTTGCACTGTGTACAGTTGCAAGTCTGCATCGAGGGTTTTGATCATGAAAGACAGATTAACAAGTCTATTTGTATGTCTGAATTTAAGAGTGTACATTCACAAGCTTCTCTCTGTTGTTATTTACAGCTATAATTTAGGCAGTGGAGCTGCTGAGATTGTTTCCAGGTCAAGGGTCAATAATGGTCAGGACCATACTGTCGTTGTCAGCAGGTAAGGAAAACTTAACAGGCGATTGGTTTAGGTTCAGAAACGTTGGTGGAACACTGATACTTGGGATGTGGGGAAGGGGCTAGGGGGGGGGGGGGGAGAAGGTACTCAGACACAGTTACAACTGCATAAGGAAAAGGGGGGTGTGTACCCTAACAAGTGACATACTCAGAAAGATGGCCTTAGATGAGATTAGTGTGGTGGTAAAGTGAATATTTGAATAGAAGTGGACAGATGAGGGTTGGTGGGGGAGGGGGGGGGGGGGAAACAATGGACGTAATTGTTGAACGCAGCCACAGTATGAAGGACAGCAAGAGATTAAATGTGAGGGAAGCAACAAAGAGATGTTATTGATAGATGCTGAGACACTGAAGGTGAAAAAAGGCCAAAAGATGAATTTTAATAAATGAAAAAGTGAAAAATGCCAGATACACTGACATGGTCAGATACCTGCAAAGACCAACAAGACTATACACTTTTATGCATTTCTCATTCAATATAAAAGTGGAATATGTTTTTCACATTGTGTTCCTAATTTTTATCTCTTGTATAGAATGAGAAAGCAAGGAATGCTCATGATTGACGATGGAGCTGAAATATTAGGAGAGTCCCAAGGATCGCTATAGATGCTAAACATACAAGGCAACTTGTATCTAGGTGAGTCAAGTTTACTGTCCCCAATCTATAGATGCTAAACATACAGGCAACTTGTATCTAGGTGAGTCAAGTTTACTGTCCCCAATCTTAGCAAGGTTCCTGAGTGGGTGGGTGATGTTTCCTGATGAATATAGGTGGCAGTTCTCTTTTTTTTAATCTTAAATTAATGTTCAACATATCATATTTCTTTTGTTATTGGCAAATGAACAAAAGCTGCTATGGTGGTAGGTGTTTGCCAATTAAGGGTAATTGACATATGTTATGTATAGAATAGTGACATAGGTGTAATTTAAGCCAAAACGTTGTAAAATGCAAATGTTCATGATCAGTGAAACCTTCATGATGTGGTGAAACCTACAGTGTTTGTCTGAAGATGTGGAGGGGATTGGTGTGCATGGTGGGGTGGGGGGATTGGGTGGTTGGTTTGTGGTACCGGTGTAATAGATTCGTGTTCATGTCTTGAAACCATTATCAACTATTGACAGGACACAAGCTCCCCTGCCCCCCCCCCCTCCCTCAGTTTGGTTTGGCTTAGTATTGAAATATGTAATATTTGCTGCCAAAGATAATTCACGATTTTGGTAAACCAACTATTCCTGGTCGCCTTGTTTTCCCCTCAGGAGGTGCACCTGATATTAACCTGCTGACTGGCAGTAGGTTCACAGAAGGAGCGGAGGTTTGCATCAGCGATCTAATCGTGCAAGTCGGAGATATGGACCCCGTCTCGGTCAACTTCAAGGACAGCGCAGAGGGAGGGGTGAATGTGGCCGATTGTGTCGTATGAGGAGTCACTTTTTTTTAAGTACAATAGTGTTATATAATTAATGTTTAAGATCATCAATATTTTGCAAGGGTGGAGGGGTCTAGCTATCGCACCAGTTCTAGAGGAGGAGGCAGGCAGCAGGCGTTCGTTTAAGCCGAGGGAAGTTATATGAGTTACGTAGTCGTTACTGGTAAGGCCTGACCACATTGAGAAGAAGATGATATAGCTAGGAATTTGTTCAGTTCAGTTCCATTCAAAAGCCACTGAGTGGGCCGAAGTGTGGAGGGCCATACACACATGATGGGCCGAGACCAAGAAAAGGTGAAAAAAGGTGATTGTTTGGATTTAATACTGGAACAATCGACATGAGACCCATGTCAGGTTTGTATACCTGGAGGAGCCTGCGAGTGGTTCTCTGGACAGAACTACCTGTTTCCTACATCTTGCAGTAAAATCCCACAGTTGGTTGTGCTCATTTCAGAATGCAGAGTTCATTCAAACTGTGAAGGGCTATGCTTTACAAACAAACAGAAATTTTTATTAAATTCAAGTGTAAAGAAAAAGATGACATAGCAACCCATTGTGATATGCAGGTAAAATTGCATTGTCCCTAAATCTCCCATTTGTTCCCCTCCCCCCTGTCTTTCTCCTCCCCCCCATCTGCAAATTATGGCAGGGCTGTCATTCTAGATCTGTTCCAAGTCGCCAAGGCTGCTCAATTCTTTCTTCGTGATACACATAAGACGTGGATGAGACCCAAGAATCCACAGACCATAATTAACAGGTTCAAACTAGTTTGGTTGAGCATTAATCACAGAGCGCTGAGTGATGGGGCTATTTACCTACTTTAAAAATGTTCAAAGCCTCTTCCAGCAAGCTTTTGATACTTCTGTTTTGTCAACCTACATCATATCGTCTAAAGTCTCCCAGTTGTGGACTAATTTGGTTGGAAATGTCTACTTGACAAAATGTCCCATGCTGTTAGAGCAAGTATACGTGGACAGTTGGATGGGGGGGGAGGAGGGGGGTGGGGTTGGATATTAACTTGAAGAATATGTTTTAGAAATCGAATTTGGTAGACTGCCTGGAAAAATACTGCCTGGAAAATTTGGTAGACTGCCTGGAAAAATACTTTCTGGAAAATTTGGTAGACTGCCTGGAAAAATACAAAGAAGAAGCTTTGAAAAGACTGCCTCAAACTATGAACCAATTAATGCTACAAAAACATTGGAGGTATTTTGTTACTTTTTAAAATTTTCTACCATGGTTAAAAGAAATCATTGATATTTTGGGCATTAAAAGGGGGAGGGGTGGGGAAACAATCTGGTAGGGAACAAAAAAGTACTTAGCTATTCTGTACTGCATTGTGAGTTTATAAGACAATTGTCTCTCAATTATTCTTTTAATCACTATTTTGTAGTGTAAAATTGTTTTTTAGTACCATTTTATTTAATTTATGCATTTTTTTTTAATATTTGCTAAAAAAAATTTTGAAGAAGGGATATTATATATATCATGGGGATGCAATTTGTTTTTACCTGTTACTCTTTGTCGTTTAAGTATTAAAACCTGAATTACTGCCGTACGGAGAAGGATGGATATTAATGCATGGTGCGTGCATTCGGTGCTCTGAACAATTCTTTCATGTGAGAATGAAGAAGAATGAAAAATATAAAAAAATAGATGAAAAAAAATTGGAGAAAAAAAATGCTGCAGATTAAGACAAGGTTTGTTTTGTTTTGAAAGGTGTTCTAATTTATTGCAATTGCTTAAAGCTTTGCTGGTTGAGTTTCTTTTGTTTTTCGTAGTGAGTTTCGTTCATGTCCTCCCCGACTGAAATAACCTTTCGGAAAGAAATTTAGCTCATCAACACACAAGTCAGTGCAAATAATAAAAGCAGCAGCCTTTCCATGAATAAAAAATATTTTATATTATTCTCCAGTATTTTATAATTATTATTATTATTTTCTTCTTTTCCACCATCTATACCACGAATAAGCATGTTGTAGCCATGTTTAGATTATTCAAAACTTAATATCCTTTTGTTTTTCATTTTAGTAGTTTGGCTAGTACGTAGAGTATTTACCCCATTAACCTATATTGACTGATTTACCCTTTCGAAATATACCATCAAAAAAATGTCAAACTTTAGTTTGCTTTAATAACCAATCTGTTTGCCATTTGTAATAAGTTCTACATAAATCTTGAAAAGGTTTGATTGCCAAGAAGAAAAGGTATTAATCAAGGAAGAATTTGTTGGATTTTATAGGTTTATTTTATTAATTAATTTGTTTCTCAATCAATGGTTTTATAGGTGTCTAGTTTTTACCTGTTTTAGGTAGTAACCAACACAATATGCTGCATTTAAGGCTCAAAGGTCAGGGGTCGTATTAAATATAGCCTCACCTCTGACCGGATGGCTTGTCGATTATCTTATCATTTTTCCTCAGTAGATTTTAAAACTTGCACGTTAGCTTGAAAAGACATTGTAGATGCTTGCAACCGGTCAGACTTTCATTAGCAAAGGTTGTTCCTTTTTTCTTCTTATTCTTTATATTTTCTTTCTTATTCTCCCTCATTTTAACTGTCTGTCAGTGTAAAATTGTGAAAAAAATGTGCTCAAATGGACATAGTGGGTGGTTTATTATTCTGGAAGCTCTAAAAAGCAAATCCACTAGTTTAGCTAGCTGGTGTCTGTTTTGGTTACCAGCAAATCAAAACAGAAAAAAAACATTTAAACAGGAAATTATAAACAAATGTTGAATGTTAAGAAAAACTATTGGTGGTGAAAATGTAAACCAGAATTCACTTACATATATGATGCTCACATTAATATGAACAAGTTTACAGATATGTTTTCACTTTTATAGAAATTTACAATTTTCAAGGAAGTAAATGGCATTTCAGACCTTGTTGTCTTGCAAGCTGCATGCATTTTATAATACTTTGGTTATTGAAATCTTTCTTTCAATTCAGTTTTGCAGAATTACAGCAACTTCTTTGGAGAGTTATAAACCACCTTTCTATGTCCAAATGTTTTTAATTTTTAAGCATGTTCTTAATGGAAACCACAGAAGAGCAATACAAGTAAAAAAAACACAAGTGTGATCATGTAAAATGGCTATTTTTTGTCTTTTGATGGTTTGTGACTTTATCAACAAATAGCAAAGTCACTGACTCTATTATGAACAATTTTCTGGTGATCTTTTTGACAGGGAAGGGAAGGGGGGGGTGGGACATTCATAGATCACAAAGAGAAGCGTCTTTACTTTTTCCCCTTTGTGATTTTAGAAATCGTCACTTTTTACAGAACAAACATTTGACAAATTCTCAAGACATATATAAAAACTGGTTAAGACACGACATGCCCTCAGAAATGAATTACAGAAAAAAAAACATTTTTGAATCTAATGTTTTCCTTTTCAGTTGCTTTCTGGTTGAGAGATATGAGTCTTGTAACTTTGTCTTTATGTAAGTCAGTCTGTCTGTCTGTGTGTCTAAAGATGGATTTCAATCATTCTAACTTGAAGTAACAGTTACACTCTGAAAACGAGAAATATCACAAACATTTCTGTAGGAGTTATGAATTTTATTTTTTATGATGACTTTAAATTTATCTGTCGAGGTAAATAGCTTTCAGCCCTTATTTCTTTGTAACATAACTTGATTATAAATAAAGTAGCATGTTTGTTTCCCAATAAGGTATTACTGCATAGTTATCAAACACCTATTTACTCAAACACCCCCCCCCCTCCTTCCCAGCCTCCTTCTGTAGGTTGGATGTGCCATGCCAGTAGTTTTCATATTGGTCAGAAACCAGTTGTGAATTCACTTTGACCCAATAGCCAGAGTGAAGCTGGGACAGGTATATACCCAATCCATTCTGACTATTTAGGTCTGCCATCTCCTCGACAGGTATACACCCAATCCATTAAGACTGTTTAGGTCTGCCATCTGGACAGGTATACACCCAATCCATTAAGACTGTTTAGGTCTGTCATCTGGACAGGTATACACCCAAACCATTAAGACTGTTTTAGGTCTGCCATCTGCTAGACAGGTATCCACCCAATCCATTAAGACTAGGTCTGTCATCTCCTGGACAGGTATACACCCAATCCATTAAGACTGTTTGGGTCTGCCATCTCCTAGACAGGTATCCATCCAATCCATTAAGACTGTTTAGGTCTGCCATTTCCTGGATAGGTATACACCCAATCCTTTAAGACTGTTTAGGTCTGCCATCTCCTGGACAGGTATACACCCAATCCATTAAGACTTTAGGTCTGCCATCTCCTAGACGTATCCACCCAATCCATTAAGACTGTTTAGGTCTGCAATCTCCTAGACAGGTATACACCCAATCCATTAAGACTGTTTGGGTCTGCCATCTCCTGGATAGGTATCCACCCAATCTATTAAGATTGGGTCTGCCATCTGGACAGGTATACACCCAATCCATCAAGACTGTTTGGGTCTGCCTTCTGGACAGGTATACACCCAATCCATTAAGACTGTTTAGGTCTGCCATCTCCTGGACAGGTATACACCCAATCCATTAAGACTGTTTAGGTCTGCTGCTAGCACACCCAGGACAAGAATGCAATGAGTCATGGATAAATAGCTCACAATCTAAGCAGTATATGTTGTCACATTTTGGACACTGGAATACCTGTTGTGAGGAAAGAAAATCTTTATGATAGACGGTATAGTTCAAGTCTATGGTTTCTACATTTAAATAGTAGGCCTATAGTTCAAGTAGATGGTTTCTACATTTGTACCATGTCAATTGCACATAAACATACAAACTTTTCACATGGTACTTTTGGTTACAGTTTGAAAATTGACAGCATATTTGCTGATGTCAACGAAAATCATGAAGTAATAAATAGAAAAAGGCATAAGGTTTCTAGTAAGGAAAATTTCATTCCTACCTGTACTTATCACTGTAGTAACCAGCTATTCTAATCAGTATTTGCAATTTTTTGGACTCCATAATATAAAAGGAAACAATATTTTGCTTTTCAGGGAATCTGGGTATATGATGTAACCATTGACCACTTCATGGTGACGTCTTTATTTTTATGTTTGAAACGATTGGTGGAATTTTGAGGGCATCCGAGTGTTTTGGTGGAGTAATGTTTTTAAAGCTGATGTTCAAATGTTCAATATTTCTTTTCCAACTGACTACTTACATTTTCATCAGTGAGGTGAGACTGACAAGCCTGACAAAATCTGTGAAGGTAAAGAGCAAAGGAAATTAAGGAATTACTACTCAGGTGAGATGAAGTATGAACTATATCAATTTATCTCTCCAAATTAATAAAATAATGAAACTGTGTGCCAGAATTAATATTGATATTAAAGCAGTTAGTTGTGTTTCAACACTAATATGGTGAAGTCCTAATAAAGTTATCACCCAGTTCATTTACTTCCCACTGATGTAACTTGTCCCACTCATGTTACCTGGTTCATTAATTTACTATTCAAAACATGGTTCATTAATTTCCCACAAATGGAACCTGGTTCATTCACATACCACTAATGTAACCAGATTCATTCATTCCCAATACCGTAACCGGTGTATTCTGTATGATTGTTATGAAGGGCTTCTTAACATCAAACAAGTTGCTATCATCTGGTAATCAATTATCATTTTTTCTAGATCTTAAATTTATTCTAGAGTTAACCTTCTTACTAAACTTCTGTTTTTTCTTTCCTTTCAATTGCTACATTTGTGTCTGATAAACTAACTGTTGCAGTAACAATATTTCACAAGCAAAAACAATTCACGCACTGCTCAAAATCCATTCCTAAATAAACAACTAATAATTGGTGAATATTTCAAAGAATAAACCAAGAACTAATAGACCAGCATATTTCTTTTCATCTCACAAGATCTCTTCAAACATCCATAAAATCAGGAACATCTCTTTAACACTCTTTCTGTTCTAATTTAACCAGCACTGGAGGCGGTTCTATCCTATATCTCTCCTCATGGAGAATATTTGTAAATATATAAACTTACAGTGAATGTTGATTTGAAAAGTTTGACCTTTCAACCTCCACAAATTCATCCAATGGAAACAAATGATGGAAAGATCTGGCAAGATGAGGTGCTGATACTAAAGTAAGGCCTGTAAAACAAAATTAAATAAATAAATCGATCAATCAATCAATCAACATTAAGGCTCACTTCCTGTTAAGCGACTGCCTCATTATCCTTAACGACTACCGGATGGATCATTTTGAGATCGCCTAATTTACATATCCAACGTGCAGATAAACCAACTTTGAATTTTATTTCTATAAATAACAGTGAATAATTTAGTGTTCAGATTTTGTGTAGTACTTTTGTACGTTCTGAAAAAATACTTTGGTTTCTATATACATCTTGGCAGCACTTGTATAGCAATCTGATCATTTTGCATAATATTTTTATGATGCGATAACAAATACATGCATGTCTACTGTATGTCAGGGAATAATTCAGTGTAAAAACTTCGCATGTAGCAATTTTGAAGGTTCTGAAATTTGTCTCTATTTAAACTCTATGGTTCCTTTGTACAATAACTGCTATGTGTCTTTGCAGCACTGGTATAGCAATTTGCCCTTTTTGCATAGCAGTTTGCGCATTCAGCATAGCATTTTGCTCAGCTATACCAGATAAAATTATTTCCTGTACAAAGTAGGATGCACTTAAAATTCCTTACCAGTAATGTGATAATTTTCTTGACACAGACTTTTGATTTCAAGGATGGGAAACACGAACCAAACAATAATCTTTATAGTTGTGAGAGGGGTGCAAATGGAGCCCAAGGGAGGGGGAGTTAACAGTACAAGGGAGCCGAGAAGGGAAGGATAGTATGAGGGGATGTTACTTACCGCATACTTTACATTCTATGGGTAATTCGCAGTATTTGCTTCGACACTGCGGGCAGAAGTAGCCGACTGTACTTAATTGTTTGGTGTCAGAGAGATGGCTGAAAGAAAAGATTGAAAGAGAAAGAATGTACAAGAGTAGAAAACATGGTGTGAGAAGCTGACACTTTCAACAACAGTAGTACGTAAGATAACTTACCACATGCACAAGGACGGCTGTTCTTGTTTGTCTTTCTCTGTGTTTAGAACATGCTGGGGAAATCCCATTTTGATGGTAGATGGTTCTGTGTTGGCCTATAGAAAGATATAGCCATTGTTAACACTCTCAGATGAAAAATTTAAGGATATGAAAAATAACAATGTAGTCAGTAAATGCTTAGCAGTAAAGTGTGAACAGGGATGTTTTATCTTCAAAGAAAAAAAGTATACTTGAAACTTCAACTAATAACCATCTAGGTTTTACATATCAGTATGAGCAAATTATTAATGCCAAACTGATCGCTTCAAACTTTTCTGAACTGAGGTATAAAGGTACCTTCAACCATCTGTGGTGGTAGTCTGCACCATCTGAGATGGACCGTTATTTAAGACTTATTTATTATTATTTATTACTGGTTACAGGAAACTTGTCCCTGAAATGGAGTGTTGTTGTCATGGTAACCACACTCACCGTAGCTGGAGGGGGAGTGGTATGCTCCATTAGTAACTCTGTGAAATGTGTTTCATCTAATACCACTTGGTAAGTACCTGGTAACAGAGAAAGTAAAAAAACAAGAAGAGAAATCAGTGTCAAAAAGCTATGGTTATGATATATATTCATTTATGAAAGATGATAGTATTCCGGATGAACTAAGACCGGTGAACAGACTTTTAGTGATTACATACTTGTATTTAGTGATTACATACTTGTATTTAGTGATTACATACTTGTATTTAGTGATTACATACTTGTATTTAGTGATTACATACTTGTATTAGTGATTACATACTTGTATTAGTGATTACATACTTGTATTAGTGATTACATACTTGTATTTGGTGATTACATACTTGTATTTAGTGATTACATACTTGTTTTTAGTGATTACATACTTGTTTTAGTGATTACATACTTGTATTTGGTGATTACATACTTGTATCTGGTGATTACATACTTGTATTTAGTGATTGCATACTTGTATTTAGTGATTACATACTTGTATTTAGTGATTACATACTTGTATTTCTAGAATAAGTACTTCTGTCTACTTGTATTATCTCTCATGAAGTTTGCACTCGTACTTGTACTCATACTGAGGACATTTTGTACTCCTACTGCGGGTATTCTGTACTGGTATCTGTACTCATAATGAGGGCATTCTGTAACTCATATTTGTACTCATACTGAGGACATTTTGAATTCATACTGAGGGCAATTTGTACTCATACTGAGGACATTTTGAACTCATATTTGCTCTTACACTGAGGACATTTTGAACTCATACTGAGGGCATTCTGTACTCATATTTGCTCTTACACTGAGGACATTTTGTACTCATACTGAGGGTATTCTGTACTGGTATCTGTACTCATATTGAGGGCATTCGGTACTCATATTTGTACTCATACTGAGGACATTTTGAACTCATACTGAGGGCATTTTGTACTCATATTTGCTCTTACACTGAGGACATTTTGAACTCATACTGAGGGTATTCTGTACTGGTTTCTGTACTTATATTGAGGGCATTCTGTACTCATATTTGTACTCATACTGAGGACATTTTGTACTCATACTGTGGACATATTGTACTTGTATTTGTACTCATACTAAGGACATTCTGTTCTTGTATTTGTACTCATACTGAGGACATTTTTAACTTTTATTTGTACTCATACTGGGGCATTTGTACTCATATTTTTACTAACACTGAGGAAATTTTCAAATCTAGCATCTAGATACTAGAGCAAGATTAGGTACTTGTCATTGTGCATAGCACCTTGTACTAATACTGACCAAGGAAGATGTACTCATATGCAAGCCGTTACTACAACTATGCCAGC
>KN883602.1:10768-23818 GCA_000934455.1 Apostichopus parvimensis | reverse complement strand
CTTTATATATCAAATGAAATTCAAAAGAAAAACACAAAAAAAGGTCTGTAACACCAAATGGGTAAAAGACACTAAGTACCAGCACCAGGTACTTGATGAACTAGGTACTTGATGTGCACCTTGGTGAGAGTTCCTCAATAAAAAATATCCATTGGCAATAAATACACTATCTTTCAAATGAAAATTAAAAGAACAACATGAAAAAAGGTCTGTAACACCAAATGGGTAAAAAGACACTAAGTACCAGCACCAGGTATACTTGTGGAACTAGGTACTTGATGTGCACCTTGGTGAGTGTTCCTCAATAAATCACATCCATTGGCAATAAATACCCTGTCTTTATATATCAAATGAAATTCAAAAGAAAAACACAAAAAAAGGTCTGTGACACCAAATGGGTAAAAGACACTAAGTACCAGCACCACTTTCAACCATGTAACATCTCATGCAAAACAGTGTATTGTTATAGCATTTTGCATTGATGTTGCAACAAATGTATTATATTTTGAGAATTAAGACTTGCAGTACAAAAACAGCATTCATGAGTAAAACCTAATACCATAGGCCAATTAAGCTGATTATACTTTGTGACAGATATATAGGCCTAACTACCATAGACCTCTGCTAATGATGAATTTATGAGTAAGATTCCCTGTGGAATGCTCATTGAAACAGTTTCGTGAGTGAATCTGTTGATAAGTGGTATATGATGACAACGACGATGTAGATCATTATATAACTGTAAAATTATGTTGCTTTGCTGATTAAATCTAGTATAGAAACAGAGTGATTAAAGGTCAATGGACATATCTCTGAGTTGACTTTCAATAATGTAAAACTTAACAATTCTAATGTTAAGAAAACCCCAACTCTGTGTCCATTTTCCATCTCCAAAGTGGTAGAAATTGGTAACAATTAAAAGTACTATTATGTAATAGTTTTCGTGACGTCCCGGGGGGAAGCCCAGAAGAGGGCAAACATGTAACTGTTCTGCGCAGTGTATTGAGTATGGAGAAATCTCAAATTAGCGAAAATAATACCTTCCTCAACAGTCTGTTACAAGAAAGTTAAGATTGGGATTTAGGTGAAAAATCACAGATTGGTACATAAGACACCAAACAAAACATTGAATGACTTCTTTCTTCAAAAATTCCTTGCGTTTTCCTCCTATCAAGCAGTAAAAACTTTGCAAAAATCGGTTAAATTGCCTCGGTTGGGAAAAGTAGAAAACAAATGACGTCATTTGTTATTAAGTCCAAACTGTATGATATCGTCGCAGGGAACTGCTACCACATACAGTTGGTGTACACGCACTAATACCCACATAGCATACAGTATTGCAAAATGGCTGCCGTTGGCATTGAACGTAAATTTAATGATCATAGGCTTTTGGATTCAGATAGCGATAGCGAAGAAGGCCGGGAAATGGAGGACATGGTCGACAATCGTGGGCAAGTTTTTCCCTACATGTTCGAACCGGAGACCAGCGAAGAGGAGGCCGGATCAGACAGCGATGTCGAAATTGCTCGTCTTGATGGAACACAATAGTAACATCATGAATGCTGTTTTTGTACTCCCAGTACTACCAGTCTAGCATCGAGGAGTACTACTGTACTTACAAGATTGATCCAGATTGCCCATTTGGGTTTTAGATGAAACCCTATACTAAACCATGTAATCAGCAGCTGGGGTATACCACATTTTGATAGATAAATGTGATAGTCTCTTTCATTCCTGTGTGCGTTCTTGTCGAGAGTTTAATCACTCTATCTGCACTCCAGAGTATGTCTGTCAAGATAAGATGCTATAGGGAATCCTTTGTGTAGCGTGTGACATCCTCACTCCCTGATATCCCATTCAGCCAGCCAGCTGTGAGGGGCTTTGAATATGCATGAGCAGCACAACCGATTAGCATTTACCCCGTGGAATCCATCGTGGTGATTTTGACATGTTCCACGTTAATCAAGTAGAAATAGAGGGTGAAGTGCTAAATCGTTTCCAGTCGTGTAGCTGTATAAGTAAACAGTTAAGTTTCGTCGCTCGTAAATTCCCAAGCCGGTCAGATTTGGGGGCAGTGTTGTATTAGTTTAGCTCACAGTACATATAAACAAACTAAAACCTTATATACTGCTATGGAACTAAGGGGCTATCATGTCGATAAGGTCCTTTTTTTTGTCCATGCTATACATTAGTATGTATATAGTAATTGCAGTGCTATAGATACGTAACGGTACCTAACCTTAATGTTAGGCATTTAAAGCAATGTAATTTTTGACAAAAATGGTAAATAATCAGTTTGGTAGGTCATTTTATATAAGCAAGACAGCTGCTGGTTCTTGCTACACACTCGCATGGTAAAACTTTCATAATAGAGGTTATGTGTGCCTGCTAGGACTTTTCAGTGCATGACTTGTTAACTTGCCTACTCAGACTCCACTCAGTAGAATTCCCTAGTAGCATATTAACAACCAACCACTAATTATTTTTCAGATAGGTAACGTAGATCCCAGATATTCAAACTGGAAATTATGACCCTTTTAAGGGTCCCCTCAATGTTTTGGAGGGTCCACAATAATTCAGGAGAAAAGAAAAACTGCCGATATTTGAAGAAAATGAGTGAACAAACTTTGAACATAAATTACTTCAAATGCTTCATTTGCTTCAAATATTTCATTCTGAAATTATTTCAAATTACTACAAACACCATCTGGCAGCCAGCCAGCCTTCATTCTATAAAATATACTCAGATGTGTGGGAGATACCTCCATCTCGTAGGCCACAATATTCACCACCCCAGGGTCACCAAGATGATCAAGGTGGAATCGGGGTCACCAAGCCAAACATTGGAATACCATGGGCTGCATTCCATATATATCAGACAAGTTAGTTAAGTTACAATTTATGGAAGTAGTTATGTTTCTACACTATACAGTGCTCCGGTTCAAAACTTACATATTAATGTGAACTGCAGTGATCATCTTGACAGTACCTGCCGCAACATCACTCAACAGTTAAGATTATAAATTGATGTTTTGTGCTGAACAGGGGCTACTTGAGCTAAAGTATGTGTATTATAGTCTCATGCACATGCAGATACAGTTAATATGTATTACACGGTAAGCACAAATAGTGTACATGTATGGATGCCCAGAATCACATAAAACTACAAATCTCTTTGGCCATGCCCCAGGTAATAGGATCAACATATTTCTCCTCTCACTGTAGGTGAGATGTACAGATTTTTTTTTTTTTTAAAGTTGGAATCTAATGAAATATAAGATTGCATGGGGAAAATTTATAACTACAATACTTGTTTTAAGGAAAGCTTGCTAATGCGGGTCAATCCCCTGTCCAAGAAAAACTGGCTTTCTTTTGTGAATTTGGAAACGCTGTTTGTCCAACAAGATTAAGCTGTGATGGAATATGTACTGTATACTACTGAATGCATCACTGTTAATAAGTTGTTTGCATACCCTCTGGACCATCTCAGAGAAAGATTCAGTTTTTCAATCAGAATTTTAACTCCCTTGGATAAGCAGAGAACCCACAGAAATCAGCTCTGTTTCCAGACAACGCTTTTCCCCTTAACAACTTTTTCTTGATTTTCTTTGATTGACAAATGTTTTATCAAAAAATAAGAAACTGTGCAATTACATCATGGCACTAAGACACCCCCATAGTTTCTTTGTTAAATAAATGAATGTTAACATTTGCAAGTAACTAATGGGTCATTCCATGCCAAATTGACGAGAGGTCATCAGGTCACCGAATCTGATTATGTTGAAACTACACAAGATTGTCCCATTATTATTATTATTATTATTATTATTATTATTATGATTATGATTATTATGATTATACACAAACAATGTCAGAGGAACTTTTTTGCTGTGCTGTAAAATCCTAAAGGTCTATAAGTTACAGCCATATGAAAGTACTTTGCAATACCATATTTTCACTGCAAAGTAATGTTGCCACTATATAAAGACATTTTTCCTATTTTGGATGCTAATAATTCTTGATTGCATTATTAAGTTACAAGCATTTGTTAAATCCTGCACATTTCATGCACTTAAGACACTATAGTCAAAGTAGCACAAGACACATTAAGAATCAAATTTTTTGTAGGAACTTTGGACTTTATTCTGGAAAAGTGAAAAAAATTCATTGTTATATATATTGATATAAATTATATAACTCATTATAAAAAAATTCATTTTGAATAAGAAGACCTTTTTTGTTTGGCTACCTATACCTTGTGCATCATGAAAAGACTTACACAAGCTGAGTGTTTTTGAAAGATGTGAGGTTAACTTAATGGCTTAAATCAATCTGTTGTGAAAATTTAAGGCAACCATACACCATGATTGGGTGGGAGGAAAGGTTGGGGGTCTTGGTTCATCCTATATCACCACAAATTAATGATAATGATTAATTTAGTTTACATTCTGCAAACTAGTTAAACCCTTTAGGGCTACTGCAGGAAGCCTAACAGTAATTCCTCATTCAGTAGTGTGTAGGCTTCCTAAGTGAACATATTTTGATCTTGAAAGAGTCTGGAATTTCATTATTTGTTTGAATGGTGGGAACCCTGAAAATGTGGTTGTAATGTAACTGGAGATTACAGAACATGTGATAACAATATGCCATGGCTCGTGCTGCACAAAGTGTTGTTTTCTTTATAATTTGCATATTGTTTTGTCTAGGCAGGAAGATCATTTCCTGACATTCCAAGCTCCTCAAGGACAAAAGACTTTTAGACAGGATAAAACTATGTGGCTAATTACTTTTTATTTTATTTTTCTTTGGGGGGAGGTGCTTTTTTTTTCTTACAGAGATAACAAAGGTTTAGATTTTAAAAAGGTTCATAGTACAGAGCTTGTGAAACAGAGCTCAGTAATCCATCTCCAATTGTTTCACAGCTTGTTCTGTTAATTGTTGAGATATTAATTTTTAGCTTATTTTCACTTTAACTGAAATGAGTGCATTGTACAAGTATCCCTGATAGTGTAAATGGAATATACCAACAACGACTACATATGTTTATCTCTAAATACCCTTAAAAATTATGCTATTGTTTGATAAGATATATGTTCTCTCATGTTGGTAATGCGTATTTAAAGGCATTGAAAGACTCGCCCCAAACCGTGTGCGGACATCTGAAAAAGTTAACTTTCCATTGCTTGCAAGTGAAGTTTTTTTCTTATTGCTACAAAATGCAGACAGTAATGAAATGTGATACCTTGTTATCTTTTATCTGGACCTGAGATCAGGGAGTTAATAACAACTCCCTGCTGAGATGTCCATCGCTGCTCTTCACACTGTGTTATGGGTATTGACTGTAGCTGCATGTACTGACTGTACACTAGTGTCTAATTACCGACGTAGCAAGATGTGAGTGTATCTTCTGGGATTGATGGTGATGTCTAACACTTCTGTTACACCTCAGTCGAAACTTGGTCAGATTACCGGCATGAGACGTTTCTTTGTGTGCGAGTCTTCACACCCTTTAAGTGACTTCAACACAATTAAACAGTGATTGTAATTATGGAGAGGGTCCTATAACTCTACAACTCTCTGATAAACAGTGAAAAACAAACAAAGTGTGATGTGTCTTTTTTGCATGACCTCACACTTTGTTGGTCACAGTTTACCTAGCCCTAAACAGGGAATTTACTTCTTTCCTGTCTTACCTGTCTCCCACTCCACATCTGCACTTTCCCATCTACCTAACTACACATTGGAACGTTTTAGTACTGCGCCCTCTCTCCCTGGGCACCGCCCACTTACACCTCCTTCCAAATCTACCACGTAGGAAGAAACTACACGTGTTTGTTAGCGACTGTTGCGTAACAATTTTCACCTGTTTCTTACGAGAATACCTTTCAAAATGCTGTACCTCAGCAATCGAACAATAAACAAGATGAGAGCTGGACCAATGTGCTTTCAACCTTCTAATCCTCCATCTTATTTCTTATTTGTTCATGCTCTCATAATGTACATTTGACGTCTTTTGTTTATCATTATTACGTGTCCTATTTATAAATTTTGTAATTTATACTGGAATAAAGAAATTGAAATTGCTTCTATCTTCTTTCTATGTGATATCTGAAATTTCTAAATCTTTCTTCAAAGGAGATACAAAAAACCAAACCATCATTATTGGTGTTAGCGATAAAGATAATGATCATAAAGAACTTCTCAGGAAAATCTTGATTCCATTTTGGAGAAATCACCGATTTAATATTATCCTTACACCCACAAGGTTGAAGGCTTGATCAAGTCTAAATATAACATCATCGAGCCACACATGCATTAAATAAATTTTTTCTAATTTTTTTAAATTGTTTATTTCCTGTCATGTAGAAGAGTTTTGCAAATGCTGAATCTAAAATATTTAAGCTCTTTACATGACCAACTGATGGCATTGAGTTTCAATGTCAACACTAATTAATATTTTAGCTCAAAATAATTAAAGAAATATAAACAAGCCATAAAAGGCTTTAGATCCTAGTGATTTTATGACATTATAGATTTCCAAACTAAGAGCACTTAGGGACACGACTTTTAAATCAGGATACTTCCCATACGCAACCATATTAATATTTTAGCTGAAAATATTTAAAGAAATATAAATAAAACATAAAAGGCTTCAGATCCTAGTGTTTTTATGACATCAGAGATTTCCAAACTAAGATCACTTAGGGACACAACTGTTAAATTAGGATACTTCCCATACGCAACCAAATTTTTTCGTAGGTGTGTGTCTGGGGGGGTGGAGGGTGGGGGGTGGAGAGGGGTTGGGGACCTGTTCTTCAAAAAGATCTTGAGTTATGTTAGCCATATATGACAGTTAGGTTTTACATCTCTTTTAAAATGTTATTTAAATCACAGTACCTAATTGCATTCCATGTCATGCATATTCATTTTAATGTTTCCCAAAGATATTTAAATTCTGCTCATGTATTATTTTCCTTTGACATCACTTTCCAGAATAGGATTTAAAAAAATATTGCATTAACAATTAAGTCACTCACATGAACTAACTAAATTGTTCTTCTCTTAGAATGTTTGGCATGTATTATGCAGAGCATGGGAAAACTGTTCATTCCCTAAATTTGCTCGCATCTTTCATCCCAACAAGGACAATAAAAGCATCCCAGTATACGGCAGGACTGTCTGATTGATTTATCCACGTACAACGGGGTCCCTAAGTTATGCCTGACTCATACATTCAGTTTCGTAAGGATGCTGGAAGTGTAAAGTACAAGCACATTTTTATCTTTAATTCAATTTGTCCCAGATTTTTAATCACTCTCTCGAATGCTCCAGTTACAACCTACATCTGTCCCCCATAGTCAGGATTATTTGGAATCCTCGGGAACTCTTGAGATCCTTGCAGTCCATTGAGCCTCTCTCTGTAATGAATTTGTGATTATGTACATGAAAGGTCTCTACTATATGAGCCCTGTTTTGTGAATCACTATTTAGTGAACTGGATAAATTGACCGAACACTTTCTTCTCTCATCTCATCTCATCTCCTCTCATCTTGTCTTTCTCTCTCCGTCTCTCTAGACACTACGATGGTACAAACCATCGGGCAATCTCTCTCGCTGTCTGATCAGGATATTCTGTAACTTGGTGACTGTAGCCGGGGACATCGTCACGACGACTACCGCCATAAAACCTGTTTCATTAATTACAGGTGTTGTCATTTCTACTATCTGTGGGATCAAGCTCCATTTGGAATCCTATCTATCAGTGTAAGTATCTCCAGTTTTCAGTCAATCATAAGAAGAAGAATAAAAATCCACATCATTTCAACTTCTTCTTTACGCTCGGATATACCGCTGGCTGCTGGCGGAGTCTCATGTGTGCAAAGTAATGATAACAAAGGCCTGACTGTGCTAAACAGGGTCTATCGACAGTCAGTGTGAAGTCACATATATGTAGCTAGTAGGCTGTGAACTGTTAGTATATATATGTAAGTATTGTGGAGTTCGTATCAAAAGATGAGTTTTTAATTTGAAAGGTTCGTTGTCTGTGATTGATTCTTAACATAATTAATAGGTAATACATAGTAACGGTCACAAGAAGGACAATTGTGTCATTGAATGGGGCAACTGAAGATCAGATGGACAGATCATATGGATTGGCATCTGGTTAATTTAGTCTTCAAACTTTCTTTAAATTTTTCATAAAAATTTACCGAAAGAAAAATCAGTTGACTAGATTTAAAGAAAAGATAAAGTAGGTTGATAAATCATTTCTTCCAAGATTTTTTTCCTTTAAGGCTTTCCTAATTTAATAGCTTGTTTACAAATCAATTTCTATAAATAATACTGTAGGTTGAATCACACTATATATATACCAGAGGTTGCAAGATATAATAACTGCTATAGTAGACTATAGCGCTACAAGATGAATATTATCTTTGTACTGTTCTCTACAGGGTCTGTGTTAATGAAGGTCAACCTCAATCAGGTTACTGTACATATTACTTATTTTTTTATTTTATTTTTTTATAATTGTCATCTTTAATGAGGATAGTGCTTCC
The DNA here is from genome assembly GCA_000934455.1 of Apostichopus parvimensis. Taxonomy (NCBI): domain Eukaryota; kingdom Metazoa; phylum Echinodermata; class Holothuroidea; order Aspidochirotida; family Stichopodidae; genus Apostichopus; species Apostichopus parvimensis. Next base: position 15,260 of record KN883602.1, on the reverse strand, counting down.
TGCTCAGTGCAGAAGCACTACTTTCCAGAGGAGCCCTCTGCTTTCCAGAGGAGCCCTCTGCTAAATTTATATCGGCCTATAAACAACATGTATTACACAGTTTCCAGTATGGCAGTGTCATCACCTATGCAGATTAGCTGTGCTTCATTGTCCCTTCTAAAGTTATAATGCGGTTTAAACTCATTATATGCCGCCTAAACACATTATGCTGTCTAAATGAGTTATATGCCACCTCACTGCATTATGCCTTAAAAAATCATTTTGTCTTATAATATGCAGAGATGATAGTCCATATCAGCCAATCAAAATTCTGCGAACTTTATTTATGGCATTATGCGGTTAGACAACATAATTACTTTTAGACCCCATTATAACTTATCATAACAGTATGATGACTTTAGACCGCAATGACTTTAGAAGAGATAATGATTTTAGGTTTCATCATTTTAGAAGAGATAATGATTTTAGGTGACATAATGTCTTTAGAAGGCATAATTACTTCACAAGGTATAATGACTTTAGATGGCATGATGACTTTAGATGGCATAAATAATTTAAAATTCATAATAACTTCATAAGGCATAATGACTTTAGCAGCCATTATGACTTAAGACGGCATGATGACTTTAGACTGCATTATGTCTTTAGAAGAAACAATGAATTTAGAAGGCATATAACGTCGACTCAGCACAAAGACATGTAGATATTTGTGACCAGCTAGTATTTTGTTAGTTACAACCCTGAAGTATCAGTGCTTGAATCAATTATGTACAGTATTGTTTAGTTATAGGCTTGGTCAATTCTATGAATGATGGTTGCAGTATGTGATGTCCATCTTTCTTGGAACAGCTTTACTTTCATGCAAGGTCAAGCCTTGTGATTGGTATTAAAGTATTACTGTAATGGTGTCATGCACATATCTGGGTGTAGCTTAACAGCAAAAAAATCCCTGAAGTGTACACATGTGTACACTTCAGGGATTTTTTTTATTAGGCTTGGTAAGCCTCACTATAGTGGTGTATATAGTGATTGAAAAGTGAAAACATTTCTTGATACAGCTATACATGAATGTGAATGTTTTCAAGGTCATGCACATATCTGGGTGCAGCTGTGCAGTATCACAAACATTGCAATTGGGGTTTTTCAGTGCTTGGCCTTGGATGTTTGTGATATGTGATGTCAAATGTACAGCTGTGTGGGTGTAGCTTTACTCCCATTTACACTAATAATTCAGATGGTCATGTCTACTGTAATGATTCTTTGTGATGAGCACTACAAGATGTAAAATAAACTTGAATTCATATTATTGAAATGAAAGGGGATCATATTTAATGCTCCATGTCAATCCTGTTGAGAAAAGTGTACCGTCACTCTGTCTTACTGCAGATTGCCTGTATGTGTTTCATGGAGTGCCAAAAGGGCAAACATTAATCGCTGCTGAATGAGATATATTAGTTAGCTTTGATCTTTAAATTGTCTTGATTCTATAGTTTTGCTTTTGATACCATGCAATTATTTCATGCTGCAGTTGGGTGCTTTTTACCATGATTGTTACTTTCTACCGTGATTGCCTGACATTCCACAAACTGCTTTTGATAGATACTGTACGATTCTTTTCAAGCCTCTAAATATTTTGTCTTGATGCTGCAAGAATGTTTGATACAGTATTTGATGGTGATACTACTTAATATATTATTTGCAATATTTATTATTACTGCAAATCTTGCTTGTTTGTCAGATCCTACCCATAGTATGCTGGATTCTTATGCATCAGCATGCACAGTAATAATGATCAATTTTTGCCATTTTGGCACCCCATATAATAGGCCTATTCAAATATGGAAAGTAATTAGTATGTGTGCAGTATGGATTTCCCAGTAAGCGTTGGGCATATTTATGGTGATAAATTATTTGTAACCTATGTTGCTATATCTTCATTCATCTACGATGATATTTTAAATGTTGATGTCACTGTGTGAAATTCTTGCAATCAGCACCTGCAGCTAGCGCAGGCCGGAGTTGGATAGCGAGATTATTTAAAGGACCGTGGTCTATAATACTATCAAAAGTATCAACAAAGAGTGCTTCAAAACTATTTTCATTACGACTTAAAGAAGCATAATAGAAGATTGAGATTGACAGGAAAATGATGAGACAATTTTACAAGAAACGTGTAACATCTTTGAAATTTATGTAAGTAAAGTGAAAAAAGAGTCTCAGCTTAACAATGTGATAGTTAGGAATTCATGAATATTCATGAAATCCCATCCCCACTCTGTTTCCTGATTCCTTATAGACCCATTCGTAACCACTCCTTACTGTCCTTCCTCGCCCACCCCTCCTTGCCCTCACCATCCCTCCTCACACAATTCCCCTGTTCCTCACCTATCCTATCTCTTTCACCCTCACCTACCTCCAGCCCCCCCCCCCCCCCCCCCCGTAATTCACAAGAATGGTCATAAAAATGGTCATTAATGAGACAATACTCTTAATGGGTAATAAATCATGTCTGCATTTATTAACTGACATGTAGCATTTGTTTGTTTTTGCAAAGTCTTGTAGTAACAGTACAGTAAACAGCAGGTGTTTACAATAGGCGGTCCTATTGATGGAAAGAGTTCAATCCGGTTGTGAAAATATAACAGTGAAAAGTTGCATTAGAAGTTGTACATTAAAGATGTAGACCCATGTTGCCCTTCTAAGGTAAATTGAGCACCTTATCAGCCTACCATGTATATGCTCAATCTATAGGTGTAAAGGGGTTTTGATTTTGTTTGGTGGACCCTTAGATTTGCTCCAATGGTTGTCTGTCTTTTTTATTTGTCTATCCCTAAATAGAAAATGAATGGGGATCTTTAGCATTTCGGAGGGCACTATGATATAGGTCCTAACAGACTTAAACAGAGCCATATTTAATATAATAATAATAATACAATCAGCAGTTATTTTTAGGACGCTTAAGCGACCACAAATGTGGGAGGAATCCCCAAGGGCATATGTATTACAACTTACGCGTCATTCTAACTCAAATCTGGAATATTTTTAATTTTGAGAGTCATTTCAGATGGGAAAACCATAGATTGCTCTTGGATAAAAAACCCACCTTACTATGACCCGGCCGGGTATCGAACCCGGAACCTCCTGATTGCTAACCTTCATGGCTTCAAATGCCACTGCCTTTATCCAATCGGCCACAGCACGTGTTTGTATACTGCTCTGGGCCCTAATGCATATGACCTATATTAATTACAGATCTCCAAATATTTTGTACAGTGCTCTAAGATGTACATCTCAATCTTTGTGCTAGTTGTGAACAGATATGTTTCAAAAAGATCTCGTCTTCAATAATTACGAGAAAAGTTTCTTCAAAGGAATTCTCAGTGATTTCGTAGACATACAGCCCGTCAAGTTTCGTGAAACTAGAAAGGACTGATAGGAAAGCGCCCTCTGTCGACTCTAAGCTTGGCTGAAGATCCCTGTTGAGAACTCTTTGTTTACATTATACTATAGGCAATCAGTGCATTATGTAGTTATGTAATTTAGATTTTAGTTCCAAACACCTGTACAGGAACTTAATTGTAATCCTATTTGCATGCACTTCTGACAAAACTTGTCCGATATGACAGCGCCCTCTGTCGACTCTAACCTTGACTGAAGATCCCCGTTGAGAACTCTTTGTTTACATTATATACTGTAGGCAATCAGTGCATTATGTAATTTAGATTTAGTTCCTAACACCTGTACAGGAACTTAATAGTAATCTGATTTGCATGCACTTCTGACAAAACTTGTGATGTTTTCTTTTATTTATTGACATTTCTGAAGTACAATTATTTATTTTGTTGACATACCTAACAGTGTAGGAGGTGAATTTTGCGTACATGTACAGCACCGTGGTGCAATGTTTCAGTGTTTCTCTGTACCTCTATATATATATATCGAACATACTGTATGGTAGTTTTGTGGAGACCGTTTGTTGATATTTCTGTAGGTTAGTGGTAGGTACTGTATATCACATATCTTGGTGTGTGTTTGCAAACTTACATTGAAACTTCAAATGTCTTCTTGCATGCCTGCCAGGTTTCAACAATTTCATCATTGTAAGTATATATTCTCTGTGGTATGGCTTACATAGTACAGTTGTGGTAGTGACACAGAATAATATAATATCGTCTTTGATTTGAAATAAAATTTATCATATGTTATTCTAAGCAATGAGTTTACTTCTTATTTTCCTGTATAACTCTTTCATACACATTGTAATGTAGAATACGTGAATTTCAGCCTGCCTGTATTTTGTGTATTTAAGTTCCTTCAAGTAGATATCTTTGCCAGTTTTCCTGTTGGGTTCTGTAATGATTTTTCAGTATTCCTTTGGAAACAAAGTCTGGAGGTAACCCATATAATAGGCCTATTCAAATATGGAAAGTAATTAGTATGTGTGCAGTATGGATTTCCCAGTAAGCGTTGGGCATATTTATGGTGATAAATT
>KN883601.1:181729-194174 GCA_000934455.1 Apostichopus parvimensis | reverse complement strand
CACCTATATTTATGTATGTGTATTATTTTTCCCCAATGTACTATATATCGTAACTAAGGCTGCCTTTGTTTATCCATATCTGTTTTAAGATATATACTTTAATAATAACGTGCTATTTGCTATACTGATCTTCAAGAAATGTTAGTCTTGAAACACCTTCTTCCATTTGGTCATCAAATTTCACACAAAACCTACGGAGTATTAATCTACTTATCTTGTGGTAATTCAGATTAAAATTCATTATAGATATTTCCACCGAATGAAGGTTGATTAAGCAATTTCGATTTGATTATCATCTTTCGTTGCACAACATTTCGTATCAGTAGTAATCACATGGCAAACTAAAAACAAACAACAAAATTAAGATATGTTGATAATTGCAAATGAAACTTAATTTAAGTAGTAGCAAATAATGTGCTACTGCCGAGCTCATGAAATATATTAATATAAGAGTTAAGTATTGAATAACATAAAGACATTTTATCTATCAATTTATTTGTAACAAAATCAATTCAATATTCAAGAAGCCGCTTTACCGTCCTCTTCGAATTGCTTATGCCCTCAGGACGGGAAGTTTCAGATCTCGGCAGCTTTTATTAATTAGTAGTATATGAGATATTTTAAGACTTAACGATTCAAATATAAGCTGAAGTATAAATGATGGATTGTGTGTAATGAATGATTCAGTCAAAAAGTACCAAAGATATGCTGGTTTCCTCCGTATACAAGAGGTTGTGCAATGGACAGATGGAGGAGGAAGAAAAAATAGAATAAGCTGGAAGAAGGTGGGGCCACATAGGGAACCATTCCCTTGATATTTATGCCGTTACTCCTATCCCATATATTTATTCTCCCTCATGGAACATATTTGTTTCAAATAAATATGATCATGATTAATATGTCTACGTTGATCGGGTATACTCCAATAAATTCATCAATCATTGTAGTATAAGAGGATCTGGCATTTATACCCTACAAGGATTTGGACTTCTATACCCCCTAAGGGTATCTAACCATTATATCCTTTAATTCCACTGGCATAGTTTGATCTTTCATATTCATTGACATTGATCTAGCATTTATCCCTGGCAACTGATCTCAGATTACCCTTAAAGTTGATTTAACATTTTTATAACCCTAAAAGGGATTTGCTATTATATCCTAAAATTGATACAGTTTAATCATGGAGCTATAAATGGTTTAATCGACTTACATTTGATCTGGCATAATTCGTAAATATAAATGCAACAGATAATGTCATTCTGTATTTTAATGGTAGTATATTCTTAGAGAATAGGTACTGATTTTCAAGAATAGCGAGAGAAAGAGAAAGGACAAGAAAATTAATACAACTATCCTGCATTAAGAGAACGGCTGGATCTCGAGGAGATTAAAAAATAAAGACATTATTTTAGAGAAACATATGTGAATACATTACCGCCGAATTAACTTACAGGTAACCAGCCAATTGAACTAACTGCTGAACGAAAAAGACAATCAGTTAAATGAGTCGCTTTACATTAGCCTGTAATGCTGTTACATCAAAGTCTCACACCTCAATCGACCAATCACAACCTGGTGCTCAGCTGTGAAGCTATTTACATCTCTCTGAGTAAATCTGCAAGCATGCGAGTATAAAGGAATGACAGGCCCTCTCTCCAAGACACTTCTTAGCTTGTACACTGGAAAGGAATATTGACTCTTCTCCTTACTCTCACCTTGCTAACTTCGCGCGCAAAATGACTTTGGCGGGAGAGATTATTTACCGCCTTAGGTTTCAAGATTGTTGAATCTATAAAAGCGTGAACCAGGATTGAGAGATAGAGATAAAGAGAGAGAGGGAGAGCTCTTTCCATCGACAAGAAAGTTTCCAGCTGGAAGGTATAAGGCTTTCTTAAATTGATATTTGTCCCCGAAGATAAAAGTTAATCCTGCTGGATATTCCGAGAGGAGCGAATCAAGTTTTTTCCTTTCTTTCTTTCTTTCATCATCTTTCCCTCCACATCATGACGAGAGGCGTAATTCTTGAAATTAAGTGTACTGGAACAAAGAAGGGAATAATTAATTAAGTGATTTCACAGCAAATAATCCATCCTCGGGGGCTTGGGATTATTTCAGAAGCGTTTCAAATAGTATTTTTCAATAGAGGAGAAAGAAAAGAAGCCAATCCGTTAACAATCAGTAATCGTTGGCTGACGAAGTCGTCTTAAAAAAGGAAGACAGAGGGTGAAAAAACCGTCACGTAAGTTGGATAATTATTATTCTTTCATGTTCTATTGTAAGCTGATAATCAATCTTCTATATTTAACAAAACAATTTGTGTACCTCTAACTCGTGGAGTAAGATATAATTGACTTCCTATTAGCAGGGATGATCGACTATAGAATGAGACAGCGCGGGTTGAAGGATCTTTGAATCTGATGTTGTATATGATACAACGGCTCACACAATGCTCCGTAAGCCTTTGCCTCGTTTATCGCTGTGTTAACAGTTTAGTGAACAACGACAAAGTTAGTGGAGTGTCGTCTTTAGCTTTGAAACGGAGGGTGGTGAATATCTATATTTTAGTTACGGTGGTCTGGATAAGATATGGCCCGTTGACAAGTAGACAAGGACCACAGCAGGTCAATAGATATATTCACTTATGTTATGCCATGAAATTCAAAGCATCTGTATCAAATTCGAAGGATGATTATATTTTGCGATTTCTATAATATGAATGAAATCTCGATTTTATTACCATTAGTTACTAAAAAGAGATTTTTAACAAAGAAGCAAATATGTAATACCAGGACGGATGTGTTTATACCTTGTGCATTCTGTAATAATTAATTGACATCAGTCAACGCTGGCTGGGTGGATTTTTGTATTTAAAACAATAAACGTTTTACATCTTTTTGTATAAACATACTACTAGAGCCATATCTAAGATAAGAATTTTCCCAATTAGTAAGAAATCGTATATTAAGAAGTACCAGTTGTAATATAGGTCATAACTTTAATATGACTGATATGCATAAGAAAATAAGGTTTTATCATTTACCAATTTAGTCAGGTTTGGCTGAAGTTTTTTGGAAATAATTTCTCGAATGGTTTGTTTTCCATTCTCAAATATAAAGATTAATAACAAATTGGAAACATTGATAGTTGTATCACAGACATGATAATGTGTTCTCAAAAACAGCGCAGGCAACATCCTTCATCCTGTTCCTATATATGTCAGTCTAGCATTTACGAACAATCATTCTGGTTGTCTTTTAACGTAGGATACCTTACTAGAGATGAATTGGGGTTAGCCATGCAATGAGGAGGTAACAAAATTATAATAATAATAATAATAATAAAACGCTCATTGGATGGTAGTCGTAGTATTGCCATGAAAGAATGAAGCGATGTAATAACGACCGAAGCGAAAGATGTGAACATCCTTGCGTTGGTCAAAAGGCTCGCAGGTTAATACTACCAGGATCCACCTAATAATCCCATGATCCAGCTAAGTATTCACAACTTATACTTCTATGATCCATCTTATACTCCCATGATCCATCTTATACTCACATGATCCAGCTAATATATACTCACATGATCCAGCTAATACTCACAAGAACCAGCTAATACTCACATGATTCAGCTTATACTCCCAAGGTGCAAGCAGAATACTTAGCTCGAAATGAAGTTTGGACATGATCAATGTTATAAAGAGGTCACCAATCGCACATATAGATGCATTATTATTATGATTATATCAGAAACAAAAGATGCGAACAATTATAAGATTAACAATCTTAACACAGACTATCTGCATGTTTTGAGAGTAAAAGCGTATAAATCGATCCTCTATTATGAAAGAACACATGCAGATGTATTATTGGTATTACGAACATGACTGCCGTGATGAAATGTCCTTGAAATGGAATCAGAAACAAAAAATGGTGCATCTTAAGGATTGAAAATCTTAATTCAGAAAATGAGCTCAATTCGAATAGAATTTCATTTACATTATCAAGCTAAGATAACATAAAATGTTCGATGTCTTTTTAGCGATGCAAAACACTGACACGATCAAAGAGATGTTCATGAAATAGTCAGAAAATCAAGGAGTGAAAATCCTTGCATTTTTGTTTTTAAATCCCAACTAAATAGCATAAAATCAGAAAATTTATTTGAAATGAAATTTAAACATTTGCAATGTAAGATCTTAATTTGTAATGTTAATCCTAATTTGAACATTTGCAATGTAAGATCTTAATTTGTAATGTTAATCCTAATTTGAACATTTGCAATGTAAGTTCTTAATGTGATTTCAACGATTAATAGGGAAGGTAGGTTTACGGCACGGTCTCTACGATTAGACAAACGTTAAACATAGATGAGCATACAATACAGTGACGGGTGGGTGGTGTTTATATAGTACAGTACTTTATTATTATCTAGACTACAATACTATAAGTGGTATCAGGTATTAAACAAATATTGCAAAAAGTGTTGGCGTATTAATACTATTCAGGAAAAGATCTTTATGTGATGTTAGCCAAAGGTGATAATTGGGTTTTTTGTTCCCTTTAAAAATAAAAATTATATGTATAACAATTTTAATATCAAACGTTAAAAGGTCAACAATCTCTTACAATGTTTTTGTTCAAATGATATTTTGATATTATATTAATGGCCTTTTATATAGAAATCAATAATCCCTGAAGTATGAACAATACGGTATTACAAAGACAAATAGTATAATTAATTAGAATTTACAAATGACTAAGACTCTTATAATGTCCTGAAATTTATTCACAAGGCACTGTACTTACTGCCATTAATGTTTATTGATTGGGTTCCATAAATCTATAGGCAATCTAGAAGGAAAACTAAAAACAGGAGATAATTATGAGATCTAATCATCACATGTAAATCAGTAAACTTATTGTTCGCTATAGATTTTATCTTAGATTATGTACAATATATTTGATAAAAATGTCGCGGATACTTGGAAGTTACCGAAACAAAATAAATCATTTGACAATCCACTTCCATGACTTATATACAAACATAAAACTTAGTTAAAATGGTCTTAGTGTGATTTCAATGAATAATAGGGAAGGTAGGCTTTGGACAAACGTGAAGGGATGTTAAACATAGATGAGCATACAATACAGTGATGGATGGGTGGTGTTTATATATTACATTACTTAATTATCATCTAGACTAAAAAAACTATAAGTGGTATCAGATTAATTTTTTTTTATGAAAACGATATCTCCTTGTTTGTTTCAAGTTGGAGCTGAAAAACTTGCTTTTAACACCTTTAATATGGGTATAAATGTCATCGCCAAAACCGTTGCCGCCATAAAACTCGATATAGTTGACAACATTCTTCAACGACGACAATATAATTTAGAATTTCATTACAGCGTGCATTCTATGATATGTTTTTTCTTTTAAGGATTTCATCGAAAACATCAAGTTACACGTGTTATTGTAAGAGATAGTTAGACAGTGGGATTATGGAGACTGAACCGTCTGAGCACACATAAAACAAATGTCGCCTAAGGAAGAAACATCCGTAGACGGAAATATATATACATTTTCATGACTATTTTAAACGAGTATTCTTTTCTTTCGTAGCGAATATGGACACAATTACTCCACTTTAGTAGCCGATTTTTTCCTTTCATGAGCGTATACCTTTAAGACTTAAAACATCAAACAAGCCCTGAGTTACCAACTATATAAGGGTTGTATTTGTCAACGCTATATACATTTCTAAATTGTTATGTTTATTTTATTTTTCTATCATATCAAAGGTCGGATGGAGGTTTCGTCAAACTCTTTATGGTTTTTATTTTTTGATCTTTCTATATATGTATATTGTATATATAAACATACGTCAATTAGTTGTGTTTTGTTCGTCAATTACCAACCGTCCCTACATGATGTCCGTCAACGATGGCGTATATAATGTGTTGAGTTTGCATATACCTTATATAATGTATAACGATATAGACAAAATATTTCCAAACGTTGGAGGAAAAACGGGGGAAAAATGTTTGGAGTTCTAGCCACGTAATGTAAAACACTGAGACCTCCCTGTATAGGTATATATAGCCATTCACTATACGAATCGGCGTAGCCTATACGTTATATTACACGCTTTATCATTTTATGTAAACAGAGCAGTAAATTTAGGAGTGTTGTTCGTGTTCTGTACTCAGTTCGGCAGAAAAAAACCTTTGTCACTTTCATTTGAAAAATTACCAGCTATCTCTCTACTTTAAGATTGGTAAAAACGTTTCTTATCTTTTTCGAGGTAGTTTTCCTTATTTTTTTTTCTAGGCCGAAGTTTTATCATTTGAAACCGTGGATATCTATGCTCTAGAAGACCCCCCTAAAATATGTCCCTTTTCGAGAAATTACACGATGTTGACGGAATCGGATACCAAAGATTAAAAGCAGCTGCGTCCAAACATTATTCCAGATTTTTAGAACCTTGCAAAGCAAAGTCAGATAGAATAGACAACATTAAGCAAAATATCAAACAAGATGGTTACATTTATTTAATATAGAGATTTTGAAATAGAAATAGTTAAATGTCGATTCATTGCCTTCGATTTTTTGATTTTTTATGAATATGCTAGAAATTAAAGTACAAGTCACTTCTGAGTATTCTTCTAAAAGCGTTTTCAAACGACTGTCAAAAGACATTTTATTGAAGAATTTCCAACTCTCGTGAATGTCCAAAAAGCATAACCCGAAGGATCGCAATAATACCTTACATGCTTAAATCTAAGGCATAAGTACCCTTGAAGAGTATTAGCAAATTTCTGAGCTGGATGGAATTCGGAAGGTAATACCGGAAAACATTTAACCAAAGGATTAGATTAACCCATCGTGTTTCGTCTTTGTGTAGCCTTTAGACGCCGGGAATACGTAGAATTTATCTCTTCTTTCAATATTCAACATTCTTAACAAAAAGTCATAGTGATGTTGGGTCGTTATAGAAATGCCTCTTCGGCGTTCTCTATGTCCGTACAAGTCTATATATACGATTGTACAAACTCTACAACGGTAATGGGTATTAGAAATTTGAGCGCCATGTAGCTGACTATGGCCGTATGGTGCCCAGGTTGAGTTGTGGTTTACCGTGCACTATCTTATCCTATCCGTACTAACTTATTTGTTTATTTACACTGCCGATAAACATGTGCTAATAAATGTATCAGACCTTTACGCGTAAACAATATTTGGACACCCGGATGACGTATTTCATTTGCATTTGTAATTCATTAACAAAGTTTAAACAACGAGCTTTGACAGATGGATGGATTATTGGCATGCTTGTACAACAAATCGTGTCTACAGAATCCGATTTTAATTGGAACTAAGTGTTCCATTTTATCAGGAAGTAGCACGTTCGGTTTTTACTAAGCATAAATCACAACTGATACAGACGTTTTGCTACTGAAAGCTCCGGCTTCCAGCTTTGTTTGGGTGGCAGTAAAATATATTCTACTCTTATACATACTTGTAACTTTGGTTTGTTATACCGAAAGATGACAGCAACATATCAATGTTGTCAGAAACATTTTCACATATTTTTTCTTAAATATTTGTTCATATCAGAGTTTCCATTATTCGAATGACTAAATTTCAACAAAGAGAAGTGACTTGAAAAAGTTTGTCAATTTTAGCTAAGAAAAGAGAAGAGATAATAATAAAGTAAACTTTTATCACATTATGAAAATTATTGGCCATAAGTCGACTCAAGCTTTAATGTATGTATGAGTCGTCACAAGAATGGTTCACATCTCACTATACTTCCCGAATTGAGATTTTCAGAGTTGTAGCTAATAGCAAAGTATTTCTGTTGTGAGATTTGTACGGTACGGTATACAGTTGAAACTTCTCTGATATCTTGTGCATGCAGAAAAATTTAAATTTAAACCAATACGTATATAAACAACAGTAATAAATAATAAAATATTTTTAAATATATATAAACAACATAATACAACAGGCTACTCTACTAACAAACAATCACCATTACTTTGTTTGATCTGTTGTGAATTCTGCATCGCCAAGTATAGGCATATATTTACTGCTTGAATTTGATGCTTAGTTTTATCTGTTTCATACTTGTTGCTGCTTTTCTGAACCAGAAGCAATTTAAAGGTTATCTCTGTTGCCGCGAAGGTTAGCGTGCTACATTTTGCTACACTATGCGTTAATAACAACAACAAAATCGTCTCAGTTGAGATGGCTTCCAAAGTACCACCAATAGGATTATTCAAATTAGACAATAAAATAATCTCAGTTTGTCAACTGCATATCATATATAGGCCTATAGTAGTAATTCAACGCTGCATGAAAATTATTTTGGTTATGAGTGACCATTATTTTGACTATCTAGCATATTTTTTTAACAATACTGTTTATATTTAAAAAAAATCTAGATGTTGCTAACTTTTGATTAGCCGAGAGTTTTGCACTCCGGGCATTGTTTAATATTTCGGCAACCAAACAACGGGTTCTTCACATATCGGTTATATACGAAACAAATGTGTTAATGAAAAGACCACCATACGGTTTTTAACAAAGAGCATGAAACCTCTTATTTGCCTGGGTCAGTGCTATACATACGCTCTCTCCTTTGCTTTAGAAGATACTCATTTGATATTAATTTCCTTACAAGTCGTAGGCTAATGTAGGTCTATAGTTCATGGATTCCCTATCACTGTATATGCAGTACATCCATGCGAAAAGAAGAGAAACGTGGTTTGGGATGAGTTACGGTTGTATAAGTCAGTGTACACAAACGCAGTATTTATAGCTTGAAGTATAGGCTAGGATATTCTTTACTTCAAAATTACAATGTTTATTGGAAACACTTTCTACGTCTAGGGAACCACGTCGTCGGGATATACCGTGCACCACATGAAGGATTATGGAATAATGCACTTTCCAGATATGCTAACTTGGATATGTCCTCAGAAATTAACTTGAAAAGTAGAATTGTGGGTGTGTGTGGGGCGGGGCGGGGGGGGGGCGGGGAGGAGGAAGGGCACGGACAATTTACCTGGTGTGGGGCGGGGGGGGGAGGAAGGGAACTGCAAATTTACCTAACAAACGGGGTGGTGCACGGGAGGGGAACATTTGAGAGGAAAGCTATCGTCAAACAGTCTGCAAATGGTCGACAGAGAATGTATATGAATTGAGTGTGAGTTATTGCCTGCGTCGTATTGGTTCATTTTCTGCCCTTACTCCCTGTACCAAACATGTTTGGTGTCCCATTGATGATATATAGAAACGTTGATAAGAGTTTGTATTATTAATATTTCATATGAGTTAACGTTTAGAAAATTTTACTTCAATCAATGCTACAGCTATAGGTTTGGCAAAGTTGATTTGCACACGAACCAGCGAATAAGTTGGTACGGTTATTAGAAGGATACCTTTACGCAGAATTAAAGTTTTCCTATGTCATAGTCCTAGAAAAAAAAATGACAGAATGAGGAGCGAACTGAGTGTTAGTGTCTATACTTGAGCTATTCCGATTTCCAGGTTATGTAGCTTTACACAATATGACAAATGCCTGGGAACGCTCCTTTAAGGAAGGCTAGCGTGATTATGACGTCATCGCCTCAGTGTGCCCGATGTAAATCTTCATGTTAATCCACTTTTTTATAAATTTGAATGACACAACCAGAATCTGTTACCTTCACGTCAAACACGGACGAAGCACTAGCTAGGATATCATAATCAACATCATTAGTCCTTAAATGATTTGCAAAGTATTGTAAACATGACATTTTCTGTTATTTGAGAACATAAACATTTTCCTATTGACGTCTGTGTTACATCTGAGTAACTAACCTAATGGTCTGATTATAGACTCAATAACCCAGCCACTTTAATTGATGATCCTCGGTCTAAATTATATATCAGCATATCCAGGTTAATTTTGTATCCTTTTAATGTAATTTAACTTAACGACCAGATTTTACAGTTGAGGAGAAATCTTGTACAGCATTCGAAATGATTCATGGATTAATTGAGGATCCGGAGTCTTGAAGGGGGGGGGGGGGTCTGGTTTACCATGCTTGTAACACCTGCCTTCTATTACATTGAAACGTACCCGGCTACTACTCAAACGATTCCAGACTATATAATGTTCTCTCTATTTCTATGTGTAAGTTTTGTGAAGCAAAAATAATTGACAAGACCAAAAAAATAATAAAGGCCTGAAGTTGTGATACGATCAGGTGGACGTAAAATAAACCCAAAAGTTGAAGTATGTATTTGTCTAAGAATAACTCCATGTAAACGTAATAGGATGTTTGAAATTACATAATGAGAACCGCAGCGGGAAATAGACAGACACTATATACGTTTGTTTGTTTTTTGTTTTGTTTTTATGTTACCAAATGTATGTCTCAGGTAACAACCCTTTGCCGACCGTGACAAGAATGTTCAAACTTCCGTCGGAAACATTTAACACAAATCGATAACATGTTTGAGAGAGTATCTACGTTCTTGTCGGTTCTTACATCACATATTGATGTGACAACCTTTCCCTCGCTCGATATATTTTGTATAAGCTTTACGTTCATTATGTCAATCTTATTGTCGATTTATCCTGGAAATGTGATACATTTGTTATGCTTGCTTTAGCTCTCAATGTTCTCTGTATCTACAACTTTACACTGTTTATATAGTAATATTTACTTTTCTTGGTGGTTAAATGATTTAAAACGTATAAGAACACAAGAGGCCAATTTCAGTCAAATTGCCATGGTGACATAATTCACCATTTTGTTGCCAGATGCTCTTACAAAATGTCACCACATTTAAAATAATTATTATATTTTTCGCGTTACAAAATGCTACCAGGTCTAAGTTTTGCACCCAACTATGCAGAAACATTCCAGCAACTTCGTTTATCACTCAACGTTAGCCACCGGAATATTTCTTTAAAAAATTTCAATCCTTCCATGCATTTGTAAGTTACGAGGTCTAAACCTTAGTCAAGTAATGATGTGCGCATGGGAAGGGGGAGGCGGGTTCACGACGAGGAAAGTGCCCATCCTTGCCACTCCCTCGATCTTCCTTCTTTTTAATATTCAGTCTGTGAAGAAATAAGCACAGGGACTTTTCACCATTCTACGTTAGGACATTATTGTCCCTAGCGCCACTTTTATTAATGCCTTTAAGCAACTTTTCTCTTTCTCTAGAGATGTGTGCTACTTTTTTGAAATATTATAACCTTGAAGCAAGTAATTAATAACATTATTAGCGTACTTGCTCATTCTTCGGGCAATTCCTGTGTATTTTTTTTTTTTACAATTTAATTTTTATATCATATCGGCAGTTCAAGAACCCCGTGATGTTTTGGTTGTGAAGATACGAAATTGCTTGACATATTTTTCTTTAAGATGAGAATTTAATTAGATCGACTTTCAGAACATCATCTCAGGACTTCACTCAACGTCATGCATAGTGCATCGTTGCATATACAACTTTAGAATTATTAAAGTTAGAATTGGCAGTATACATGTGTGGGGAAACAATAATTTATGCCTCATTTTCAAAATGTACCTTTAGGATGCCTTTGTGGCAGAAGTCTAGTCTTGAAATGCTTTAGTCCAAAGGAATATCAAAATTTGAAGACTGCAAACTTGAAAATTGTGTATTGTGTATCACAACATTTATTAACATATCAAGAGTATGTATTAGAAGAAAATAAAATTTAAAAAAATTCCCAATTACACAACAACATCTATGAAGGATATACTCTTCTGTGTATTCATGTTTTGTACTTTTTTTTTGTATTTTTTTTCTTGCCGTTGAGTTACTCGTGACTAAATTGCAAAAAGACGATACGAAAAATTTATTCTCGTTTGAAAAGCTGTCGAACGAAATAAGATTTGTAGTCTATCGAAGTTCGTCACGTTGCTTAGAATTCACCGACTGGTGACGTTTATTTACAAATGTTGCCAAAGTTAATCGAAATATCTTCAAATTCAAGGCCGTCGTTGAAACATTTTCTTTCTTATATTTATCTCTATCTCTCTCTCTCACTGTTTCTTTCTTCTTTTGTTTTCGTCAAACACCTTCTAAGAAAATGTTGCGTCTCTAAAAGCCGATGAACTCATTTTAATTCCAAGTTTGTGGCGGGCATGTCACTTAAGAAGACATTTTACATAGTGGATGCTATATTTTCCCCTCTTGATGTGAAGACAAAAAAAAAAAGCATTTCTTTAGTAGAAGGTACTTAACATTGAGAACTGTATATGATTCGATGTTTTGTCATTTTATTCGTGGATGCTATGAAACTAATTATGTTACAATTGACAATTGTTGCTGTGTTTCCTCCGTATAATTATGTTTTGGGATTTGGGGGATTTTATAATTTCGACTGGATTTCTTTTCGTTTCTATCAGCGTTACGAAAA
>KN883601.1:164310-174390 GCA_000934455.1 Apostichopus parvimensis | reverse complement strand
TTTTTTTTTACACAAGAGGCCCATCGTCTGCTTACAATTCAGAGAAGAAAAAAAGGTAACAGCTGCATTGACTGAGGCTAAAATGAACTTGACTATATATATATTTGTAAAAGTTTGGAGTCTAGATATACGTAATGAGAAATACAGATGAATGTTATCCCGTACCGGCGGGAATTACACTAATCAAAGTTATTTCTTGAAATTGCGTCAAAGAAGGGGAAAGAAATAATCATTCTCTTGAACCAAATTCCGTCTTCAATCAGATGATTTGATGAATGTGGTATCCCATGGAGCGAGCATCTGTTAAAGAATTTTATTTCGTGTTTTATCTTTTTCTTCTTTTTTTCTTTCTAAATCTCTCTCTATCTCTCTCTCTGGTGAACCTTACTTTTACTAGTTCTTTCTTTGGGCTTACTTTTTCTTATAGTTATCTGTCAGGGTTGAACCAAAACAAAAATTTAGAAAAAAGAATATTATGGTGGATAATTAAGACGGCGCTAGAGATGGCGTCCGTTATAATTCTCCCTAAATGAATAGATGAATGGTTTAATAAATCGAAGTAAAGATATATGCTTCCTCCTTCCGTCCGTTTCATTGATGCTCATCCAAACGAGACGAGACTCGAGAGGGGTGAATAATACTTTAAAAAAAAAAGAAGGAAAAAAAGTTAAAATTCTCGCGGAATTACCTTCTCAAGTGTGCCTGTGGAATTATTGACTTTAACAAAGTCACATACATAATTGAGAAAGAAAGTCTGAAACAGAGAGACAGATAAATATTTAAGTAACCATGAAAACTTTTTTCGTGTGAAGTTGGAAAAAAAGAAATTGATAGGCGTTATAGCCGCTGCAGTTGTTACATGAACCACAGTGTATGTTGAATGTGCACTTCATCCAGAGGCGTATAAATGGTTCGGTGCGGCTGCACTGGGGCATTGTCCCTGGGGGAGGGGAAGTGGGGGGGGGAGGTGGTGACAAGCTATTTTACAGTTTGATGATTTTATTGAATTTGTTTGGGTTTTAAATATTGCTCTTAAAGTTCTCTTCCGATATCCACCCAAAACACGGGAATTCAAACTCAAAGAGGGAAATCCTGAGAAGGACATATCTGGGCGACTAGAGCTGCCGAATAGGCTACCAAAGTTTGCTCACCCAAGCATACGCCATGGGTTTGTTTAATGGGGGCTCTCTGGGAGGTGGGTCTATTCCTGCACCGGGCCCTGCTGCTCCTTCGCACTGACTGTATGATTAGCTGATAAAAGAACATTGTCTTTGTTTAGATTTACTGTATTGTGTTTTTGGAATTTAATTTAATTAAACCGAAATGGACAAGTTTCAAAATTATATAATTCTGTTATATTTCAAATAAGATTCACTTGTATTTTTGTGTTTGCTTTACTGAAGCAACTACGCGCATTGTCAAACGCTTTAGTATAGCTCCGATGCGATTTGTAATAAATCTGTCATGAATTTGCTATAGTTTCCAATGGAACAGATTTTAAGATAATCATTTTGATTGATTAATATACCTTCACTAAACATGTACGAATATGTCTCTGTTGCAAACATGAAAATTTTCTTGTGCGTAAGAGAATTGTAACATATTTCCTCAGAAACAAAACAAAATAATGCTTTGAAGTAAGGTGCTTGCATTTCATTTTTGAGAGGGAGGGGGAGTAGGCTTCACTCTAGAACTAGACAGATATACAAATGAGAAAAATGCGGTCACGCATTCCATACCCCGCCCCCTTTACCCCCTACCATCCCTGCCACCTCTACTGCTTCAACACCCATCCCGTTAGTGGTGTTGGTGTTCTTCCTATTCGTCTGCTTTGAATCTTCTTATCACCCAAATGCTCTCCTAATATTAACAAAGCACGTGATCAGTGGCTGTATTCATTCTCTGTGATTCATTTAAAGCTATGCAGGCTATGTGAAGCGAACGACGGTCATTTAAATGTGATGTAAAACCCTATACTGGTAACCACTGCAATGTACTAAATCGCTTTCCAAACAATAAAAGTTGTTCTTATTCTGAAACAACGTTACAACCCTCGCCCTCACTCCCCCCCCCCCCCCCCAAAAAAAACCACACACACACCTTGCCTCCTTGCCTTATCCTGTTTTGTAACACTTCTAGCCGCCTAAGTACTAAACCTGCCAAAAGATATTGCTGCTTTCACGCAAAATAAACCCCCCAAAACACAGAGGTTGACAGTTGGAGCTGCAGTCTGTTAAATTATTCATGTCCCTCCTTAAAAACAAATGTCATAGGTACCGATGATTCTAAAATCGGAGCAGTTAAAATTTGTTCTTTTACAGTATCTACGGATACACTTTACGTTATGTTCTCATATAGTATATTGAACGTGTTAACAGTATATATGTCAGTGTATAGGTCCTCCCGAAGTGTACATACAGTATTGCAACAACAATCAAAGACTGTATGGCACATAGTTAGCATTTTTTTAACATTCTAATGTCTCCAAAATAAAAATAAAAGTGGAACTATAAAAGTGATTGCACCATTTTTAGACACTGATTTCTTTCTTTTTTATAAATATTAGAAACAGAGCTTCAATTGAGGGGTTTTTACGATTTCGGTTGAACACAGACTGTACTACTTGTTATGGGCCATTAAATTCTCGTTCGTGACAAAACCTAAGACTGAGCAATATGCATTAACTATACTACAAGCATGATTTCACACCTTAAAGAGGAGAGTCATGATAAGTTGGAAGAGACAGTTGTCCAGAAACGGAAGCCTTTCCCCTCCCACACACCCGTCCACCCTCACCCCCCCCCCCCCTTACCCCCCCCCCCCTCACCCCCCCCCCCCCTTAAACATGTAATAGCCTATATCTTGAGCAGCTACTATGGGGCGGGTGTGTCGTGTTCTTTTCAATCCCTCCTGCTCCCCAGCGTTCTCAAGTGCAGTAAAACATTTGTTCTCATACTGCATAGTATACTTCTCCATTCTATTGATTTTCGATGAAAAGAATGAACATTTCCGGATATTCGGTCCCCCATCCCACTTACTCTATAACTCGGATGTCTATCAAATACCTACACTACCGGCCCCTGTCCAATCAAACCAAAATATTCAAGGAAGAGGTATAGCGATGCTCTATTTTATTGTCAGACTGTGTTTGTGTTGGTCTGGAATGAAATATGCAGCCATAATATCAATCATAATATAGTCTTAAAAACGAAAGGGTTTGGCGAGTGGGACGATCCATGTCAATGGCTCTGATATTTGAAAATTCAAAATCATGATATCTGGGGATGTTCAGTGATCGCCGAATGATGGGAGGGGGCGGGATGTATCATTTACTTGGCACTAATTCCTACACTCTTACCCTCCACCCCTCGCCCCACCGCCTCCGTCTCACGCCCACATGCAACACTGATTTGTAACACGGAACACGTTCAATAAGGCAGAGTTTTGATCGAATAACATTAATAGGTAGTCGAATACTATATTGGCCTATATTGTGCCGTAATATATTATCTCTATTATTGTGTGAAATTACCGTAGAGGAGTAATGCTTAGTAACCTAGTGTTTAGTATTGTACACATGTTGTATACATTTTGCGCGCATCCGACGGACACTCGGAATTGTTATGTTTACCACGTTTCTAGGTGACCGGTTAAATATCTGCCCTGTTCCCTAATACGTATTCTCCTACTACTACATAAATTCTCCGTACTCAAGCTTTGTAAGCCAATGTATGCATCGAAGCTCCATTTTTTAGATGTGTTGCATTTGTACAATAATTAGACCTGGTTCAGATTTATACGTGATCTAAATATTAACCCGTTTTAAATGGTTACACTTTCCCACTGATTCTATCCAAGTAATCCGGCACCCATGACCACCATGCGCCTGGTTAGTTTATCAAAAATGCAAGTGGAATGAAGTTTAATTTCCGTTACAGTTGATAAGCTTTGGTTGGTTATCAACATGTTCCTTTAATCTTCGATAGTCAGTTGTTTTAGTACATAGTCATGAAGCCAAAATCACATTCTTGTCATTAGATCTAGTAAAATCCCGTAAGGGGTTACATTTCGGGGAAGGTATTTAGTTGTATCTAGGCTACATGGCGATACGTGAAAAGACAACTTATTAAGATTGATTGCAACTCTTGGAACATATAAATCTTCACATAGGAGGCCTAACGATTGTCACACACACACACAGAGAATCACAGCAAATCATAAACAAAAGATCACGTATCGGCTAGATATCTATATAGCTTTAGCGTTGATAGCAATTCCACGAGACAAACTTTTTAACTTGTTGATAGCGTGATGATGATACACCGATAATTACAGTGAGACTCACATTGACAAGAGAGAGAGAAATGTGAGACTGTTTTAAATCATAGGAGGACCAACCATGGCTTAGTGTACAGCTGCTGTCCGATATGGCGCGGAACCAATGAGCAGAAAGTCTCCGCAGCAAATTGATATAGGTTACTGATATACAGGTCAATAAGTTATAACCATCTACAGCTGAAGGAAGTGTAAGAGGGGGATTCTAGGGTCCTGAACTCCAAGGCATTCCCTCCTCCAATAAATAAACAAACATTTCCAGATAGTAGCCAAAATATTAAATTAAATCGGATGACGTAAAGGCATGCAAACATTTGTGCTATGAATTGATTTTATGTCATACAGATATTTTATGTTAGACGATATATGATATCAACCGAAAGTGTGTGAGATTCAATTGTCTCTGCAGAACCCATCCCTATATGTTACCGTTGACCCCCCCCCCCCCCCCCCCCCCACTTATCAAATAACTCTAATAACACAATCGGTATAACAGCTGTAGACAAAAAATATGTAAATATATAATATTCTAATTGCAATGGACAATGCTGCGGTGTATCCCCATGTATCATGTAACATGGTATGACGCCTCCACGGATAATCATCACTGATTACAGGTAACTCCAATGTATCCAATGCTTATACCCAATGTACACATTAAAATGACATATATAAATACAAGAGTAAGCAAACAGTTTGTAAAAGTTATAGTCAGTTATGTTATTATCTAAAATAAGAAAGATTGCAGTATAATTATTCGCCCCTCCCCCCCCCCCCTAAATAAGGCAAGAAATGGGGGGTGGAATGGACCACGGTACAAAAATTGACCTACTGCAGTCATGCTGATCAATTGGGTATTAACGGTGTATAATATGTCAGCGGTGGGAGGGACACTGGAAGAATGGTACATACCCTCGCCCTATCCGTACCTATACGCCAAATCGAAAAGACGATCCTCGCCCTAACCACAACTAACGCCAACTCGAAAAGACGATTTTCAGAAGTCAAAACTAGCATCGACAACAGACACTACAGTAACAAACATTTCTGTTGAAAATTACAGTGTTGCAATGGGCTCATTTTTTGCTGTACGTTGTATATTTGTATTTTTATTATTATTGCATGTTCGTTCGTTTTTTGTTTCTTTTTAAGGCTTAGGCGCAATTTTAATCTTATATGTTCCAGTAAACAAAAAACAGTTGAGTGTTGACAATGTTTCTATACAGCTGCTCTCGTGCGTACGATATTCACCTATAAAATGTGCTAAATGCATGCACAGAATGCTCCTTTAAGGCTATAACTTGTTGATCACGTCAGCTCCTCATTGCAGGCCTAAATGTGTATGTTTATCCATTATTTATTTTGTTATTTCTAATAACTCTGCAAAATCAAGTTATATCTCGAACCCGGAGTTCAGTTATATTACTCTCCATAAATTGTACGTTAATTCATTTCGTCATCGCTTACGTCAGTTTGGGAAGTCTTCACCTTTTTCAGGGGGTGCACGATTATTCTGTTTGTTTTCTTTTCTTTCTCTTTTTCATTTTTTTGAGCGAGTTACCTTCACGAACTAAGTGCAACACTTTTCGGTTGTTAAATGCATGACATACGGTAATCTCTAAGCCTCTCTACCTCTATAAAAGATGAAAACTCGTTGACATTTCTAAGAGTACGTTTCGCTATGTATAGGCCCTCGTTTAGGGTATCCTGACATATATATACGTTTGAGGCGTTAAAGGCCTCAATTCAGGAAGCAAAAGAAGATGAATTTCTTAGTTTATTCCTCTTTTAAATGCAAACTTTAGTTGGTGAAACACGTGAATGATATGATACTTTGTCTCTGACAGGGGAGAGGCGTTCTTTTGCGACTATAGAAGTTCACATTGCTTAAGGTGCACATTTGGGGGGTCAATTGAACCTCACCAGCGGATTTGTTGTAGCGCGACTGCAATGCAACAGACATACGCACTTTATATGGAGGACTGGTATCATTTCCCGGGAACAGTGCAGCGATTGTGTGTAAAAATAGCATGTAAATTTTTCTCGTCCCAATCTTTCAGGACAAAAATCTTTTTCGAAGGAAAACAGAGAAAATTGGGCTATCCTATGATTGTTATGAGTAGTTTACGTTAATATAGGGTCATAGGTCACTAAGAGGTCTATAACAGATTGATGATGTATTTTAAAGATGCGTTGATAGTACCAAACTGAACAGGAGACAACTAACTTATAATAGTTTCATGCACAGGCACTCCAAACCATGTAGTACATTCGTGAAATAATATATAATACTAAAGAGGCGTTTCCTTGTCGCCGAAATTGAATTTGGCCAATTCAAAAGTAGATTTCATATTCTGACCTTAGTTTTGGCTGAAGACGTTCGTTTATCTTGCAAGTTGAGCTCGTTATGTTGCCCAGTGGATTGAGAACCGCCAGAAGTAAAACATGCCTTTATCTATTTGCATAATCAACAGAAAAATAGTTTTACAAAAAATCAATACTCTTATAACCCTGAAGGGGCACTACTATATATCTTTGATGGTGATCCTTACTAAATATCTTGATTGGATCAGTATATACATAGTAAATAGCCACTGACCAAAGTGACAAGATATACGGGGGGCAAATTAATTGCAATTGGTGTGTTTGTAAAAATGGTGTTACACGAAAATTATCGTATAACCTTTCCGAAACTGTGCTATTGATCAGGTCAGACATATACAATGGCGTTTGAAACGTTTTGTTGATACGGAGATGCACAGTTGAAGAGTTAACCAGAGTTCTGCCGAGAGGTTAATGACATCTGACATAAGAAGAACATGTGACGTCATTGGCAGTCATGTTTTTTGCCTTTGGCTTAATTAGGTCACAAAATGAATCAATTTGTACAAATGAAGAGACTTATTGAGACAGAGTGTGAATAATGTCTCAGTCTTGTATTTTACAATCATAACACGACACTTCAAATAACAAACGTGAAAATCCGCAAAGTGTCTTGTTCAAAATCCTCTGTGATTGATGTAAGATAAACTGCTGTACACTTCGTTCTGGGAACTGTACAACTACTGAATTAAAGCTTGGTTTTCTTTGTCTAGCAATTCTTGACGGTCATATTCACGTTCTAAACTGTCACGGAATTTGTCAACTATTATTTAGAATTATTTAGCCAAGAGAATCATTGTAGCATAAATAGCATCAAGTAATTCTATATAAATCCAAATAAAAAAATGGATGAAAAAATGTCTTGATGTTTAGGAACCGTGATTGAAGTTTGAGCATATATCTTGCAGTTTTGAAGTGTCTTTAGTGTCACAGTATTGCTCATTCAATAATATATGTTAAATATTTAACTCGGGTTGCCATTTTGTCAATGTGTTAAAATGTTATAAGAGGTGAAACATTTTCTCGCTCTCTGTTTATTTTTTTTTTTTATCTTTTTCATATTTCCATAATGAACGTTGACAGTGTTGTTAATGAAAACCACACCAATTTAAAAATAACATCAATGTTAGAACCAATGGACTCTACAATGAATAAAAGAAAAGCATTCGAACATGCAAACGTTTCGATTATGACATATATAGGTACTTCCAAATGGAACAGCCAGATAACACATTTATTAAGCTGTTTGAGAACGTTGTTCTTGGTCATAAGCGTCTGTTGTCATTTAGGAAAATGATAATGGTTGCGTTTTCCTCCTTATTTAATTCTGTCCAGCAAATGCTAACACTTTTTAGACATATAGAGCTGAAATAATTTAGCAACACTTAAGCAGAGACACCTAACCTAATTTGTATATAAGATTATGAACGATCAATTATTATTCTAGCAGTGTTAGTATAAATGCATTGATATAAATGGGTTTATTACTCGTGCATCTTTCATAATCATATTAAGCGAACGACAAACCAATAGAAGTCAAATTTAACATTACACCAATTGTCATCGAAGGACAAACAGACCCCTGGGGAAATCCCTGATGGAATAGAGATTCCTGAGAGGAGAGATAAAAGACAGATGCAATTTGATGGAACCTTTTGAAATCTTCACAGGCGTTTTACATTTTACTGAAGTGTATGATAAGTATGGCATAGATAGTAGAGTACGGAGAAATACAGAGATGAAGTCCTTTGACAGGAATTTATACAAAAAAAAAAATTAAAAAAGGCCATAATTCAGATTATCAAACAGTGAAATGAGTAATTTGACATTTTTTATAGCAAAGAAAAATCGAAAAATGGTTTAATATGTAATAATGATAGTATACTTTTGACTTCAGGCGTTACCTATTACTGAAATTGCACCGCAAGTTGTCAATTTCACGGAAATAGCATTAATTAGAGGCGCGGATACCAAACAAGAATTAAAGTTAGTATTAATAATTAATTAGTAATTAGCACAACCTTGCTTGTAGACCTAATGAAAGACCTACTTTATAGTACCCCAAATATGCACCATAATGAACAATTTCATGTTTATACTTTTCTATTTTGGAGAGGAGCCCCAGACCTCTCTATATGCATGGGAGTCGGCTTCAATGACTCCAGGGCCACACACTCTATTTTTTTTTTCAAATTCATGGATCCGCCCCTGAATTGTGAAGTTAAATATCATAACATTTTGTATGGTTAATTTCCTTGGACAAAGAAGAAACTATTAAAACCGTTTATATTTGGGGTTTTTCTTTTTTCATCCGTTCTAGTCGGAACTACTATCTTTGCAACAGAGATGCCCTCGTTTCCTTTTACTTCTCTCGTCACCCAAAGTAAAGCATATCAATACTTTTCATCCGTTACATCATCGCTATGATTCGTTAAACTGTAATTAATAAAATTTAGTAACGGCTCCATCAGATAGAAGTTTAAGTTTTGCCTGTTCGTCTAAATAGGGGTCTGCAAACTATGAGGCCTTCGATCTTTTATGACGATGGGACCTCCATCCCCCAGACGCGCACTCTTCAGAATCGATGCTAGTCTGAAAAAAAATGCATCGTTAAAACTTGGACTTTGGTCGTCGGTAAACTCCCAAAACTGTTCACAAATTTCTTTTCGAAAGCCTTCTCCCAAAAAATGGCGACCCACTTTTGCGGACCGTCGGTGATAAAAAGAAGTTCAAACACCTTAATCTATAGGTTTAGGATATGACATCAATTAAGAGGTATTTAATATATGTTATTTAGGTGAGTTGATGTATTGTTACCAGGTAAGTCGTGAAAAGTGAAAGTTCAAAGAAATAAAACAATTAGTGCGATTGCACATTTTAGACCTCAAGAAGTATATATTTAATATGGATTAGCGACTTTTGAGAGCATAATTTAATTAAACAGCTAATCGAATTGCCCTCGATAAGTAGGTTGCTGTTAAAATCCATATTTGATAGAATTCTTATTGCTTTCTCAAAACCAAAAAAGATCTGTTCTTTTACCTGGTAATCAAAAGTTTGGCATTGCTTTTTTTAATCAGAGGAATGTAGGCCTATGTCATATGTACTGCAATGTATTTCTTAAAATTTGTTTTAAGCATAATACTCCAAGCTTAAGGTCACTCGAAATTAAGTATTATTTCTGTATTGACTTAATTTTATGTAAATTTATAAGGATCCTTAAGGAGAATACGGTAACATATACAATGTGCTACTGTCTTTTATTTGGTTTTAATTTTAATTTTTTAATTTTTATTTTTAGGGTTCTAACTGTGTTCCTTAGTTCCCTCTGTGTATATTAAAGATACATACTTTACTATTTTT
>KN883601.1:133339-145088 GCA_000934455.1 Apostichopus parvimensis | reverse complement strand
ATATATGTGTATTTGTATTTGTAAGTTTCAGGTTAGTCCTGTTAGTTGTTATTTCAGTATGTTGTCTCTGACACATTGAGAAAGCTGTGTATAACACAGATTTATTCACATTCGTCTGGTGTGTATACTTTCACCGGAGGACTTTGAGATGGATTTGCTAATAGGGATAACAAGAAACCCACAGGAATGTCGTGACTGAGCACATTGTTTCGATCAAATTGGTGGGCTCTTAATAATTCATAACATTAACTTTATTTTAAACATGCTTAACTTTTGTCTGGAGGGAAATAATCAAAAGTTTGAACGCAGCCATATTTTTCTTTTGAGACTCGTTTGAAACTTCGAATATAATCACTTCTTACATCAATATTATTTTCAGTTACCTGCAGTTGTATTAAACATGCAATATCGATCACCATTATAGTTATGACCATGGGATAGATCATGTTGCTTCAAGGACGAGCCGGTAGTTAGAAGAAAAAAGGGGCGACAGTGCCGACTTCATTAAACAAACTCGTATTGATTTTTTGGCAACCCGTTCAGATCCCATGGACAATCATTGTCCGTCACAAACAAACTCCCCTGTGGCTTAGAACGAAGATCCTTCTTCCGTTTATGGATAAAAAAACAATTCTGTGCCTTTCATTAAAAAAATTAGAAGTGTCACTTATGAAGAACGTGCTTTAGATTTAATATTCACTATAGGTGTGGGATCAATACCGTTTTCGAGTCTTCATTAATTCAACAGATGAACAAACCTCACAGACCACTTCTAGTTTTTTTTTCTACGACTATATGTTGCTGTCAGGTCGCCAAAAATTGTCTTTGTTTATATTTTTCTGCTGTTGTTCATAATTCTGTTTAAAGATGGATATAGGACAGGTTTCTTAACATTTCCGCTGAATTTTACAAAAGGAAAACAATTAGTAAGTTAGGGTAATGAGGATATTGGTAGTGGGGATACTTTTTTGTTTATCGATCAGGGATAAGCTTCTGCCTGAGTACCTGATTCTCACAGCTTAAAGTTTTAATCGGTTTCTCATGTTATTGCTGGTCGTTTTTTTTAACAGCCTCGCAGTTGTTTACTGTTCGTTTCAGTTCGCTTTTACCTTTTTCTATTTCAGAATAAATAAAAAAGATAGCTTTCTATCACAGGTCTCTCAATTTTAGTATGATGAAAATATAACCCTCTGTCACCAATCGCCTGTTATATTCCTCTGCCTTTTCTTGAGTAACATTCCCGCTAAAGTTTCCGAAAGGAAAACTTTAGTAAGTTGTGGTAAGGAGGGGCGGGTATTTTTCAGTATATTGATCAGCTCTAGGAATGAGGTTTTGCAGTGAGCACCCAATTCTCAGAGGTGATAGTTTTAAACCGTTTCTCGTGTTATTGCTAGGCTGTTTTCAACAGCTTAATAGTTGTTCAGGCTATACGTTTATAAGATTTTGCTTTTTAAATTGTTACATCTGAAGCTCACCAATCCCATTGTCTGCACTGCCGTTAACAGCCAATTCAATCAGCCTCCCACGACAGTAAGACAAAAAGCAAATATCCAAAATTATCGACACGCATTTCACAAGTTTGTGAATGTAAGCTTCTTTTCTAAATCAATCTTTTTTTTAAAATGAAGGTATAAGTATGCTGCTCAATGGAGCAATTAAAAAATTACACAACAGATTGAACAATCACTAACTGTTGTCAAATGATAATAGTTATGCTTGGACGGAGGAAGCGATACCATTCAACGTTACGTCACTCTAAAACCAAATCATTGCATATTCAAAACATAAATTAAACTAGTTCACAGATGTTGTTTTTCACAAATAATCGTGTGTAATCAATTGAAGAGTTATTAACGGTTATTTTATGGTACATTTTTAAGTTACATGTAATATATCTTTCTTCAATACCATTTTGGCAAAAAAACCTTTATTATTTCTTTCAAAAGTTTCTATTGAATGTCATGAAATTTAAGCGTATTAAGTAATCAATGGCAGCTTAGTGTGTATTGTGGTGAGGCCTTAGGAGCCAATTTTCAAAGCGAGCGTATTCAGTCAAACAGGAAGTTGTTAATTTAACAAATCAAATATAAGAGAGTTTTGAGGATACTCTATAATATAAATTGTCTTTGATCCCTGAATTCGTTATTCCTTTAAGAATTTCATTATTAGTTGATTAAGGTTCCCAAAGTTAACCCAGCCTCCTTTTCTTCGCAAAACGTTTAGACATTAATTGAATGTAAGATTCAACAAATAAAAGTAAATATTAAATAGAAAAACAAAACGAAGATATATTGTTATCTCAATCACATGAGTTGTTGCAGAGACAATCACTTGAAACATTTCCGAGGGTTCCTTTCTTTTCCCTCGCCAAACGGTTCATGTCTTTATTACTTTAGCCCAGTTACTCCAAGACTTAATTACCCGATACTTCGTGACCTCGACAATAACTCAGATGGTCGGAAATCGTGTGAAATACAAGTCCTGCTGCTACGTCGACTATTTACGATCCGACGATATCGTCTTTAAAATCTATCGATTTTGTCCAGGATAGATTTGACAGACACGACACAATCCATTTTGAAATTGCGTCCTTTTTAATTTAAACAAAACTATTAATTCAGTCAAGGGATTGTAAAGTTAGGCTTCCTTGTCGCAAATCGATGGTGCTTATCCACGCTGGGGTAGCTTTTATTCATCCCAAGTGGATGGGTTGGCCTCCCAGAGTCTGTCGGGTATAACCGCGGGCAAGGCGATTGTCTGCATCTATATACATACTAAACAAAAAGTGGAGAAAGTCATTCGAAGACAATTTTGGTGACGACTGAAAAATTAGCCTCACTCCGTCGGATTTTGGTGATGGGTACATCAAAGACGATTGTTTTCTAAAGAAAAGAAATTGTGGAAATGTTTTTGCGTCGGAATCCGCGAACCATTAGAGAAGTAAATAGAACAGCAGAATAAAGCGACCTGTTGACGCTGAATTAAAACTTAGTTGGCATAAAACGGGCACCAAAACAAAAAGCCAATGAGAAAAATCAGAATGTCAACCATTGAATGCTAATTGTGTTTTACTTGATCTAACCATTGTAATACGAAATATTAAGCAAAAAACCAAATGCACTAGTACTTTACGAACTGGATAAAAATAAATTGTTATTGTCACAGCTGTATTTACGTCAATTCCTCTTTAAACCTGTCTTCCTCTAAAAATTCATGCACTTCCCCCATCTACATAACTTGCCAAACTTCATAGCGATTTAACTCTACGCCCTTGCTGACCTACTTCCGGGTCATCCTTCCGAATTTACCATTCTGAAGTAAAAACAACATCAAGTTCACGGTAGAGGTTTCGTCTACTGAGAACGTTATGGTTTTTGTCTGTTATCAGCGAGTCCTGAAAAAAAAAAGTTTAAATACGAGATTGGCAAGTACTGTCTAATTATCCTTTTGAAATTTGCCTGTGTTTTTCTTATGAAAGTGTTCGTTAGGTTGCTGCCATGTATATTAACTAGGCGTTTATACAAGTACCTGTTTGGAGGCTTTAATCCCTCGCCCCCCCCCCCCTCTTCCCACCCCTCAACACTCTGCTTGAAAAAAGGGACCAAGTACCGCCTCTTTCCGCCTGCGGTAACTGCTCCACCCGGGCCCATCATACATCAGAAAGTCTACATCGTAATAGTCCCTATACAATCTAAAAGGAATTTACACAACACTTGATACTCATGTATCCTACCAGCTTAAGTTTTGCCCTATGAAAAGTGAAATACATGCAATTTTGACCAATGTATCACCTTATGGCAATTATAATTAGTTGAACTGGGTGGCGTAATTTTACTTGTTTGGGGGCAAATCTTTACCCAATGGTTGGATGATACATAAGTATACCCAGTGTTGGGTAAAATATTTACCCAACCTATTTGGAAGTGGTAACACTCTGCTAGTATATTCGTAAGTCAGTTGAGACGAGAAGAATTATATTAATTCTGGGTTTTACGAGCAATGTATGAAAAAGAATCAGGCCCTAAAATTTACCGGTCGGGGACAAATGAGAAAGATTGATTGTAACCTTAAAACAAACGTAAGATATTTATCTCCTTTTTTTTTCGGCTGATGACATGTAAAAAAAAAGCAAAGATAATATCTTAAAACAGTGAGTGACCCGTTATGCTCACTGCACATTTATTTCCAAGATATATAGAATTTCGGTTGGATACAATCTTGATATTGTCTCTCTGCGGTATTAAGTTCATTTCTCACCAAGTAATGTTATTTCACGATCTGCTCCTCGGCATGAGTTATCTCCTATGTACTGTCACAAGAAGACAGATTTATGTTCATATCAGATCGTTACAAGTATAAATCGAAAGAATATCGTGACCTAAAATAAACTATATATTATCCTGTCTTATACTTTCCCCGTGTTACGAAGATCACACATATTTTATGTATGTATGTAGACATGTCAAGCTGCAATTCTGCCGATGTCTAAAGGTATTCATTTGTCATATGATAGTGTAAGACAACGGGGCCAAGATTTAGGCTGTCTGGCTGGAAATTTAGGATCGGAACGTCTGGCCCTGTAACTTACATTTACCTACAATACATTTACCTAGAATACATGACAGTACATCGTATTACATTACGGTACAGTACATTGCATTACATTACAGTACATTGCATACATTGCAGTACATTGTATACATTACAGTACATTGCATACATTAAAGTGCATTGCATACATTACAGTACATTGCATACATTACAGTACAGTGCATACGTTACAGTACATTGTATACATTACAGTACATTGCATACATTACAGTACATTGTATACATTACAGTACATTGCATACATTACAGTACATTGCATACATTACAGTACATTTCATTCATTACAGTAAATTGCATACATTGCAGTATAGTGCATTACATTACATTGTATTACAGTACAGGGCACCACATTACAATACAGTACATTGCATTACAGTACAGTATTTTGCATTACATCACAGTACTTTTTTGCGGTTACTACGAAGTGTGTTAACAGTTTGTCTCCCATTTCTCTGATTCCAAAACCTGATTGGAACATGTTTTGCAACGTTAGTTGAATTCTATTTCGGCATCTTCGCACATCGCGTATACCGAATAATTAGCATTATTGTAAGCTTAAAGTATACAGTGAGACACATAATGCCTTAATCAAAATGCTTGGATTTCTTTCAGGTAAAGGAGTTTTGAACAACAGCATTTACGCACTGCTTGCACCATACGCCGGTTGTCAAGGTAACTTAAATGATTTGATTATAACGTAACTTGCACTGTTGTGTTATGTAGTGTTGTGTTGTATTGGAAGTGTTTTTTGGTGGCGGGGGTTGGGTGGGTAGTGGTGTATTGTGTGGTTTTCTTTGTGTAGTGTAGTGTAGTGTAGTGTTGAGCATGTTGAATTCGATAACACAAACCGATTACATTCGAGAAATACCAAATTGGTTTGGTTGACCTTATGCTATTATTTACCTTCTAACTGGAGTTGCGTTTTAACTCCCCTCGCCACCCCACCCCGACAAAAAGAAAGAAGAATCGTCGTAGTAGTAGTAACATGAAATTCGACAATTTTGTTTGATACAGTACGCTTGCAAAATACTGCAGTTTGAATGCAGTAAAACTGTCATGTCATGGAAATTACCAGTGAATTCTGCATGAGATTACAGAAAATGAACATTCAAGTAAAATGAGAAAGTTTGAAAACGTATCAAGAGAGGATTTAGTTTTACAAGGCCGAGATTTCTGACAATGGACCGTTTGAAACTTCAAATTGCAGAAAGTTATCACATTTAGCAGTGTAAAGCAGAGATGTGTAAGATTGAGTAAATGCTTCAGACATGAAATAATGATTTTATGATTACGATATTATTTATGACATCGTTACAAGTGATGCAAACGGAGATTCCAATCCCCTTTGTGTGTTGTGGTAGGGGGGGGGGGGCAAATATTGTAACATAAGTTCGAATGTTCTTTTGATACTGTCTTACCGAAGTAACATAACATCTTATTGGCAAATTCTCACATCTCCGTTAATCCAACCCCCTACCCTCTCCAGCAGTCTCTCACCTCCCTCTTTCCCTTACCCCTTTCCCTTACCCCTTTC
This sequence comes from Apostichopus parvimensis, assembly GCA_000934455.1. Lineage (NCBI taxonomy): Eukaryota > Metazoa > Echinodermata > Holothuroidea > Aspidochirotida > Stichopodidae > Apostichopus > Apostichopus parvimensis. The sequence goes on along the minus strand of KN883601.1, from coordinate 138,943 downwards.
CCTTACCCCTTTCCCTTACCACTTTCCCTTACCACTTTTTCTCACCCCTTTTCTTACCCCCTTTCTCTTACCCCTTTCTCTTACCCCTTTCCCTTACCCCTTTCCCTTACCCCTTTCCCTTAAGACAGATATATTAGTTAAACATTTAGTAGAAGATCATGATAATACTGCGACCTACCGGCAGAAACAAATATGCATAGGCGTTTTACTTGATTCACACTTTTTTCGTTTGTGTACTTTATGGCAAAGTGAGAGAGGTGCTTTTTTTTATATCATGGAGCAAACGGAATCTCCGTGGATACGTCATCTATGTTACATTTTCTTAATTTTGTCTCGTCCTTACAGATAATTGGTACGAGTTGGAAATTCTGGTCATTTACGATTCGATTACTCAGCGAACTGCTATCAGTGAGCCACTGTCCGCAAATATTCAACATACTGTACATGATAATAGCTCAATAACATTGACCTTCTGTGTTTGGAATGGCACAGCGAATACGATACCTCACGAACCAGTTCCATACGAGGAAAGTGAGTATTTGCACTTTTGCGGTATATTTTTTTCTTCTAATCCTCCTCCCTTACATGTCTCCACTCAGATGATGATGATGCACTTTGTCATCTACCAAGTAACCTGTGCACTTGCTGAACCACTTCCGGGTCATCACTATACTCCTCTTCCTTCCTAATCTACCATTCTGAAGTACAAGAACTGATTCCGCGATAATTTAAAGTTTCATCTGTACGAATCGTTATGGTGTTGTGCGGTTTCTCTAGTCTCGGGCTGTGAACGAGTCCTGAAATAAATTTGACTACGAGGCTTTTAAGCACTGTCTCAGTATCTTTTTAAATGTTTGAAATTAGTACGATGCTAAAAAGGTATGTGGTATATTAGGTAGATTGAGTAAGTGTGTGGTTTGGGAGGAGATAGGTAAGTGTCTGCGTTTGTAAATACGTATGTTGGTATTATGTAAAACTGTGATCCATTGGGCTGGATATTAATGGAAACAGTGTTGAATTGGTTTTTTTTTGTTTCACTTTTTCACTTCCGTTTGATTTTTTGTTGAAGTTTTTGGATTGTTTTTTTGGGTTTTGGGAATTGGGTTTTTTTGGGTCATTTGGAAGGTCAATGTGGGAGGTTTTTGAGAGGGCAGTTTCTTAAAATCCACTACAAAAGGCATCTTTCCTCTGAACTATTACAAGGTAAATTATGCATAATTATTGGGATATAGTTCAATACGGAAGATTAAAACTTGTTCAAGTATTTTGGCAATTTGGAAAGGGTTGTTTTCAATATTTGCTTTGCATAACAGTACAAAAATCATTCACTTCTTTTTTATCTCTGATTTTTTTAAGGGAAGGGGCGCGACCCAATAATCGGCGGCGTAAAATGGCAAATTTATCTAAAGTTTTCGGAGCTGGTTTTTGATGTATTTCAAGCATCGATTCTGAGGCGTGGGGGCTTGATGGATCGGTACTTCTTCCTTAAGGAAGATCCTGCATGGGTCGTGGGCTTAAATGTAGGCGACCCGCTGTTTTAAATCATAAACCAGTGGTAGACAGGGACACACATACTCTCATCAGAAATGAAGATGAACGACAGATGCTATCTCCCGACATATAAGCAAAACACAGACAAGTCCCTCGGTCACGCGCTTCGAAGCGATACAGCGGGGGGACGTCCCTATATATAAGGTAACAAGCAAGGGCGTAGGAACCGGGGGGCTGGGGGCGCCAGCTCCCCCAGTGAAAAATATGGGGGGCGGAAGTATCATTCCGCCCCCCCCCCCGCTTCGCAAGTCACAAAACCCCTTTTTCATTTCCAAATGAGAAAAAAATCTCATTTGGAGCACCAAATTGCATCTAAGTCCAGGTGAAAATGCAAAATTATTTACAAAATGGAGTGGGTGTTGAAGTGTGCTATATTGCACCAAATTGCATCTGAGGCCACCTGGAAATGCAACACCCCCTCCCCTTAGACCCCTCCCCCAGGCCGGCCATCAGTCTTCAGCCCCCCCCCCCCACTCAAAAGTACCTTCCTACGCCACTGGTGACAAGTCATATTGATTGATTGATTGATTGATTGATTGATATCATTATCACGATTTTTTAACATTAATATTTCCTTTTTGTTTTCTGCTAGCTCGTTTACAATCATACGACGAAATGGATACGTACGATTATACGTTATTCGATTTTGGTGAACGAAAAGCTGGTGTTCTGGACAAGTGGCCACCAGGACAATATTGTATTTATAACGTCGGTAAATTGGAATTGACTCCAACCAGTATTGATTGGGATTACGGGCGATGTCCGGAAGGATTTGAACCAGGTATGTTCGATAGTCATATATTTTGAAAATAGTCTTATGCATTAAAAGTGAGTTCGTACCCGTCGTTCGTATGGCGTTCATATCGGTACTCTCACTAGCTGCCCATATCGTGGATATGTACCCGTATTCGGAGCAATTTGGAAATCTAGTAGTATGAAAACGTTTATTTGCCGTAAAAATGTATTTACTTCACTCCTCTCTTACCTGTCTCCTACAACACTAACGCACATTTCCTAGTCTACCTAGACGCCACTGGTATAATTTTAGCACTGCGCCCCCGGTGACCTCTCCCACAGGTCACCGCGCACTCTCTCTTCCTTCCGAATTTACCATTCCGAAGGAAAACGCGTGTTTTTAGAGCTCCGTTTTCACTTACGCCAAACTGAGTTTTCTTGCTGGAATTCTGCTTCTCACGAACAACGAAGGTTCTTAACAGAGTTTACGACAGGATTCTCCAAGTTTATATCTTTCTGTAATAAGTAGCAATTTTCAACCGAAAAAATTATAAGATTTTAACAATTTGCAACTAAACTGAGGAAACTCAACGTTTTGAGGCTTCAAGATAATAAAAATAGATTATTTATGAAACGTCATCAATGTTACGTTTTGTAGCAAAATGATAAATTTTCTCATTTTCTAGGCTAAATCTCGTGAAATCAACATTTTGCATATAGCCTTAGCAAAGTTCTGCAACTGATGTTTGAGCAGGGAGTTCCCATATTTCCTAATTAAAACTTTTTTGGTTGGGCGCATAATATGTAGCTCTAGGGCAATTTTTCCACGCAATACTGCGGGGAGGGGGCGGGGTGGCCTCCAGGGGAAACGCACACTTTATGTGTGTAACGGGACAGATAAAACTAGCCAGCCACCGTAAGACGACGATACAGCCTCCTTGTTATAATTATTTCATTTCTCGTCCAAGGTCGGAACACATGAACTTCTTAGCTAACTTCTTGTCTGTGAAACTGGGTCAATTCTTCGGGCAGTTCCTTCTCATTTAGTGCTTTTGCCCTCTAGTCACTTTTGGGTATCTGCTTCATCTTAATTGAATTCCCAAGGAGGCGGTTTTCGCTGCAGAGTAAGTTGGTCGCGCCGTTTTCGCAATTTAATTCCGTCTTCTGGCAATGATCGTATAGTTGTGCAAGTTTTCAAGAAACTTGCCACGTTAGATATATTAAACGTAATTACTGCGATTGGCTTTGACGAACATGTCCTGATGGGTGAGGTTTATGTCATCTGTTTAGACAAATTAGTCGCCCTGTACACCCCGCCAAAAAAAATTGTGCTAAAATACGACAAAATGTGTGTGAAAATTGAGAATGGTGGATTGTCTGATTGGTAGAATAGCCGTGATTTAAATTACACGGTGATGATGGAAAACAAGTAAAATGATATATATTCCAAAACTCCGGATCGGGTAATGTAATAAGCGGTGAATGTAACAACTAACACTTCTTTTTACCTATATTGTTTGTTGCGACGTCAGCGGATGTGTAAGTATAAGTTTTTAAGAGTGTTGTAATTTAATAATGAAATATAACCATTTAACAGAAAACAAGATTGCGGGATAATCTATGACGTCATATAGAGGGCTAATTCACAAGACTGTATGGGTACAGTACTTTGGATTTGCTCAAATATTTGTTGTGTTGTTTTCTGTAAAAGATAAGTCTGGATTCGTGTTCAAAGTCGGTTTCGGTTATTTTCGGTCTCTTATGACGTCACATGTTATTGGGCCAACGCCAAATGACGAATGTTCATTGTTATCCCGACGGGTATACCTGAATACGAGCTCAAAAAGTAATTGTTGTCTCCGTGGCTAAAAGTACAATACAAAGGTCCACATGCACACCAGAACTGGAAGAGGGAGAGTTAGAAAGGAGAAAAGCGAGGACGATTAGAGGGTTGTTGACCCGTTAAACCTCCCATAATATTCTTGGGGATATAAAATATGACAGCTTGGATGGACATGCATGAAAGGCTGGTGGCAAAAACAAATCCAGCTGATTACAAGAAGTTGATTAAAGGGTTACCCTGGTGGCAGACAATCTGTTTGAATATACACACTCGCTTCAAACCAGCCAAAATGGATCATAATAAGGTGGTCTGTGATGACATATCCGGCTCTTCAAACATTTATCTTTAAAAATTGTGAAACTGCCTAGTTGTCAATGTTTTCCAATAGATGGTCCGTCTAATCACTACTTGGTCATGACAACGTTAACTGGGTGTTTTTTTTTCTTTCGTATCACTCGTCTCTCATTTCCGCAGGTACAAGCTCTTACCCATTCATCGCTTTCCCCGCTGGGTTCGGCAACACTCGTTACTCACCTCTCGGCCCGTTCATCACACATGCTAACCAGACCAGCATTGAATTCTGTTGCAGTACACCATCGACTACCAAACCGTCCAATAGTCAAATATCCCTGCCTTTCGTTAAACCATTTTATTTGATGCCAGTCAATAGCAAGACGTGCCAACGAGTCAAGAACACAGAAGTCAGGTTAGACTGGATTCAATGGCCACATCTTGAACACGAAGGAGGACTCCATCCTTACATCGAACGCGGTCCCTTCGGAAACGGAACTGTGTTCTACATGTGTTACTACGTACCAAACGGTGAGTTGCACGGCGGGCTCGGTTTGAACAGGCAACTCCCCGTGGGTTGGAACGAATAAGCCTGGGGAGAGGGGGGTTGGTAATCGATAATAGTAATAAGTCGACTTAGTGAGTTTGACCACGTACGGTCGTTCCAGTGAGTTGTCCCCCTGGTCGTTCTGCAAATAGTTAAAGCTGTAATAATGTGTGGGATACTAGTCTAATTGAGGATGTAATGACTCCATTGTTTAGGTGTATAAAGTACGGACGGATAATGATGTAACTCTTTGCCTGGAATGGTTGATGTTTTTACTACTCTCTCTCTTTATTCTTCAGTGAACAAACTAATTGCGAGTTTAACATACGTTATAACACTAGGATCTGTGTTTTTATCAATAACGTTCTTCTTCATGATGGGATGGTGTCACCGCAAGAGGCTAGAGTGGAACCATAACAGGTTAGTAGAAACGTAAAAGGAAAGGTGCGGGGTATCTATGTAAAAGGAAAGGTGCGGGGTATCTATGTATAAATGTAAAAGGAAAGGAGTTGAATGTGTAAAAGGAAAGGGGGAGGAGTATCTATGTATAAATTTAAAAGGAGAGGGGTATATCTATATCTAAAGGAGACCGGGGGAGGGGGGTATTTATGTATACATGTAAAAGGAGAGGAGGTGT
>KN883601.1:112184-128012 GCA_000934455.1 Apostichopus parvimensis | reverse complement strand
ATTTATATTCTGACTGTAACATATTGAAAATTGTATCTCCTTGCAAGTTTTTTTCTATAAATATTTAAATAAATTACCTTCCTCCAACCCACTGCATCTTACTATTTTATTATAAGTCATTTTTCACGATTTACTGGACTGCTGGTGGTCGGTATGAGGCCTTCATGTTCTTCGGAATGGTCAGAGCCGCCGCTTCTGCAGAATATGTTGGGTTGATTTTATCATCTTTGACTAACTTGTCAAAAACCTCACTGCAACAAAATCAAATAGAATACGTCCCCTAATTACCACAAGTACTGTTACAAAATTTGATACTTTTCTGTTAGTTATTAGATTAAAGGGTGTGAAGACTCGCGCAAAAAGGAAACGTCTAATGCCGGTAATCTGACCTAGTTTCGAATGAGGTGTAACAGAAGAGTTAGACACCACCATCGATCCCAGAAAATACACAAACAGCTTGCTACCGTCAGTAATTAGACTAGTGCACAGTCAATACATGCAGCTACGGTCAATTCCCACAACACAGTGTACATAGCAGCGATGGACATCTCAGGTCTAGATAAAAGATAACAAGGTATCACGTTTCATTACTGTCTGCATTTTGTAGCGACACGAACAAAACGTCACTTGCAAGCAACGGAAAGTTAACTTTTTCAGATGGCCGCACGCGGTTTGGGGCGAGTCTTCAATGCCTTTAATGAGCTTTATTCATACCCTATTTTATCAGCGATACCATCGAAGCAATCGGGGACCAAAGCTCCTGCATCCTTCAAGGCCTGGTTCTTCACACTAGCGTCTTCCTTCTCCATATCAATACCACCTCCGGTGTGGCCGAAATAAGCAGGCTGAACAAAAAAGGTTAAAATAGTGTTCATCTAATTAAGTCGGCATAAAAATAAAAATAAAACCTCGGCAGATATATTTATTGATCTATAGCACTTATTCGAGATATGGTGGAATGGGTGGAGACTTTCAACAAAATGAAACATGACGAAACAAAACGTTTGTAAAAGGATACATGTCGTGGACTTTTGTTTGGAGATCCCCTTTTAAAGTCTCAATACCTGTTTGCTGATGAAATTCGGGGGAAAAATTCCGAAGTAGATTCAATATTTCTTATTCTAAATGCACTCTGACCAGGTGGGTTTAATGGAGAATAAAAGAAAGAAATTGATTTTCTGTTGCCTTTATGGCGCAAACGATTTACCGTAAAATCACTGCAGCCGCCCATGTCAGCATGTTCATTACACAAATGTAAACAAAATAGTCTACACATGCAGCCCGATGAAGATTTTAACGCAGTCCTATAAACTCGTATCGTCCACTTTTTTTTACCCAATTCCACGGAGGAAACGTCTGCAAAACAGCTGTTTATTCATTGTAATGGAAGGAAATGACACAATTTCGCAAGCTACGTCGGTAATATCGAGAGAAAGACACTATTCAAGAGAAAGGACCTAACACAGGCTAGCCACGAAATTGAAAGTAGTCCAAGGCATAACGGTTGTTAACAAAACAGAGAGATTTGATTGGCGCATGATCTGTTGGGCAGGCCTTAAGTGCAGAAAGTTGCAAATGTCGAAGTTTAAATTTGGTAGACAAGTACTGAGACTTAAAATTGACGCTTAACTGTGATATTAAAAAAGTATTCAACACCGGAAAATATTGGCTTGCCTAAGTCAGAGGCAGCAACACAACACGGAGGTAGCAACACAAGACTAGATCATCACGTATAGATGAAATAGCTGATGACCAATGTTTCCCTCAGCTAGAAAAAAAAAACTGTAGGTGTTACCTGATCTTGGAAGTGAGAAACGCTTGCACCGATACAATAAGCTATCACCGGTTTCGTTATCGACCCGTTTCTGATTGCATCACAAACCTCATATTCATCTTGTCCACCAACCTGTAAAGGAACACAGCGGACATGGTTTTATGCCAAGAAGATGTATTTTGTTTCATACCACTGGCAAGTCGCTGAGGCCTAAATTATTATGAATTTGAGCGGTACTGTCATGAACCTGGAACATAGTATTGATATATATGTCACAAAATACATTACCTCACCAATAAGTAGGAACATGCTAACAGCTGGGTTGTCATGGAGATATTTTATATGATCCATGAAGCCAGATCCTGTGAATCTTTGGGAAGGAGAAAAAAAAGAATCATTAGTGTCAAATATGATCTTCATTTTGATGAACGATCTCATTAGTTTTCCTATTCATTCAATGCTATGCGCAGGTACAGTTATAAGTAGTGACCTATAATGGGCTGAAACATTTGATCTGGGTTTTTCCAATTATTCTGAACAATTACACGAGGGCCGTGATATAACGTGTCATAGCTGTCCTTCCATTTTTTAATACAGATAAGATAGGGTGGGGTAGTTGCCATTTGTTCTTGTAAAGTTTGGTTTGTTATCTCACAGATACCGCAATGATATCTGAAAGTTCGATTAGTTCGTTGTCCATACATAGGCAAGACAAAAGACAGAACACAAACGTGCTGTTATATATGCTCCATAAATCCCTGTGTAGAAGAGGGACAGACCGTGATGTGGGATAAGACACCATTTAAGTTATATTCGCAGGGAAGTTATTACGATTGCTATAGGCATAGTTTCTTTCTCACAGGCAGGTGATAGAGGAGACAAAATTGCATAGCTACACAAAATTTTGATACTCGAATATCAAACATGAGCCTGGGATAAAAAAAAAATCACGGAACTTTGCACAAATTGCGGTATAGGCTCCAGTTTGCGTATGCTACAGTGTGTTAGGATAATAGTTTTTGTCCCCGAAGTAGAACAGAAATCACGGATATTCCGTGAATTCGCGGAAAAAGCTCTTGTCTGGAATATTGAATAGACCTGAGGGGAATGGTAAACCACCGAGTCGTATGGAGTGATTCTCTCTCACTTACCTTCCTCCACCAAGAGACAAACATAAATACAAGCCGTCCGTATTCCTAGCGATTGCAACACACAGTTCTGTTGAGAGACCACCAGATTTGGAGAGCATAACCACACTTCCTGGTCGATAGAGTTTAAGATCAACGACGTCCAACATGGGTCCTCCTATGTCACCCAGTAGATTGCACCGGAATACGCCTGGTTTAAGAACATTCACTTGTAAGCGATGCTTCGGCTGATGAAATTAAAAGACATAATATTCTCATTTTTACAGAGTTTATGTAACATACACATCTTAGGCTTGGTAAAGAATTAAGGACATCGGTAATAACCAAGATTACATCTACAAACATACAATTTTTATTTTTGTTTACATACACTTTGTTAGTTTATTCTTACTTGTTGACGTGCAGACCCAAATTCATACACACCTCAACAAGGCCACGTGTTCAATATATTTTGATTTTGTTCACGATTGCTTGGACATGAAGTAAGTGGATATCTGACGAGAGATGCTAACGAATAAGGAAAAAATACACAATATTTACTCACCACTGTAGGGCCAATAATCATCACGTTCTTTTGTCTGGCTAGAAGGATCAGTTCTCTGATCTGCTGAATTGGGATTTCTCCAACCATTAGGATCATTGCTCGGACCTATTTGGGAAATCAAAACATCAATCAATCAATCATAAATTGCAATTTTCATGCTAGTTTTGTTTAGGGTAGAGTTTAAATGCGATTACAAAGTCCTGAGTACCAAAAAAATGTACTCAAGTACTACCAGTTAGATATTTAAGTGCTGCAAATGAATGGGCGCGGTGCTTACATGTTACCAACATTTTTAGGCTAATTAAAAAAAATTGTTAAGTGAAGGCAGGTATAAGAAAGGAGTGACATCAGTAACTTCATACTTAGCAGTAAAAGTAAACTTGGAAACAGCACCATCTTCTGGTAGAACTGTTTCTCATTATTAGACTATTCACCTGAGGTTTCTGTAGAGCCATCCATGCCACTTTATAGGCATAAGGTCCAGGAGCTGCATTGGCTACAACACTAGCTTCGGGATGAGAATCCAGTGCACGATCTACGTCATGGAATACTACAAACGGAGTGAAGCCAAAAAAAACAGAAATTACATCAAAATAAATTTAAATTGTTCTTGCATTACCTAGCTAAGTGCAGCAGTTTGCAGATACAAGCATCTTGTCAATAAGACTTTCTTCATTCACGGAATTCGAGACTGTCAAATTTAACCTCCAGAAATCTTTGTTTACATTCAACATTATTTGAATACCTGCTTAATCATTATCGATTCAGAGGTTTACAACGAGTATGAAAAGACAGAAAGAGCAGACTAGCGAAAAAAAGGGTCAAATTCAATATACAATATCCATAACGCTTCTTAAAACGTCGACCATTTCCAAAATAGAAACAACCAGGTAAGTCAGTGCAGTACACACATTCCATTTAATATTTATTTTAGTTCTTAAAAATATTTTATAAAATGCAGATGGATGAAATTTACCTGGAATTGAAACTTTACCAGAACCCCAAGAATATTGTTCCTCCTGATGTTTACTACAGAACGAAATTAAATCAAAAAATTTGCCGGTTAAAGTACATAAATTCATTTAGGACATACCCTTGAAGCCAGGATTGTTATTTTACAAAATGAAGTATTTTAGTATTACAGTCTATAGAGTACTATAGTCAAAATTTTAATATTGACAATTTAAATGCAATTATTCACTTTCCCTAAAATATTGTATATAACTGCACAAACTTATACCATAAACCCATACTTCATAATTATCGTTCGAAAGTGGTTAGGAAAAGGGTAATTGTGGGCAAAGTTTTTATGACAACTACGTGGACTGAATTAACAGGAGTAACTGATAACCCCAATGACAAGCAAGCAAATTTTAAATTTGCGAAGGAATTACTTTTCATAAAGGGAGAGGTTTCCAATGCCACGATGAAGAAAATGATGGAATTAAATTGGATCGATATTGATTTGTATAACGTGGTATAGGGCCAATGCAAATGTAACAACATGACCGTCATGAAATAAAATATTAAAAAATAATTTTTGCATGCAAACCATATGATTTGATTAATCCAAGTCGTTTGTCACACAAACTTAGGGAATTCCAAATACATCTAAGATAAACAACGCGCTCATTATGTGTCCATGTCTCATTTATGTGAGCAAAAGAAAGCAGCACAGAAGTTTTGTAAATCATTTTGTTTAAAGACATACCAGCCAGGTCTTACTATAGCAGCAATCATATGTCGTTTCTTTTGACAGATGAAATCATAGTCCAGGATTCCTTGAATCGCTGGCGGGATCATCCCCACGGCAACAATCTGAAAAACAAGGCATTAACATTGTTGCCAAGCCATTAGGCCATCAACCCTATTGACTAATTCCACACTAAAAAGCTAGGCACAGTTTTGTCCGTACAGACCATGTGTTAGGTAAATAAGAATCCATTAAAAGGTGAAACAGCACATCTAATGACTTCTACATTAGAACAACAACTCTACATTGCACAGAAATTAGAGGATGACAATGTGTTGTTACAAGCTATGAGAGAGCTATACGTTCATCACAATCTTTTCGTTTAATTTTCTTGTTTAATTTTCTTGTTTAATCCTCTTGTTTAATCCTCTTGTGTTATATGTTTGGTCCATTATGGTCATATTTAGTAAGCTCTCTGTACAAACATACATCATAATAATGCAATGTCAACAGTTGCTCTATATATGTAGAGGATATCATGAAGGCTTGAATTACATAACTTTTACCATATTAAACACATTGAAACTTCAGTGATATCGCTTTGGAAGAAAGTTTACTCATTGCATATACATTGTACTAATGTAGTTATCAATTGAAATCAGAATTTGTATATCTTCTGACAATTCATCTCGTTTTGTTATAAAAAAAAATTTAAAAAATAAAATATTCAATACGAATGTTAAATTAACATATCGTCGACAAGTAATGATAGCAACATTTACTAAACTTACCATTGTCTCTTTTGTAAACAAAAGTTCTTCAGGACTGTTTATTTTGGGAAGCGACACTCGACCTGAATTTGATGGAATATCCATCTGATGCAATAAAGATAAGATAAGTTAATGAGACAGACTGTGTTTAGACCAAAGCTCTCGGATAAATGAATGGTATACTCTAATAAGGCAAAAATTACATTTTAATTAGAATAATTAGAAATAGTAACTTAAATACCCCCTAGAATAAATTCAGGGGTTCAACCCTTCCCTCTCCCCAGTAACAGACAGAATATTACAAAATCCTACTGTATATAGTACATGCATATATACAGGTAACATGTATGTGATAAGACATAACATTCCATAGCATTCGAAGATTCTTAAGTTGAAAAATATAGTATACCCTCCATTTCACCAAAGTTTAAATCCTTGATCCTTCCCCCACCCGTTGGATGACAAAACATGGTGAATGGGTGAATATTCAGACTTCGCTATGCTATCCACAAAAAAGTTGGACAAAAAATGTAATCGGATGTTATAAATTCATGTCGATCCCGAAGTAAACAAGCAACTACTCAAAGAGTTATCGTTCAAACAGCTTTTTACATATTTAATCTTAGTTCGGTTAATACAGTTTCGTTTGTTAAATTTCAAACCGAGGTAGGGTGGAGGTTCTATATGTTCCAACTTTCCAGAAGAACACAATATTAACTTTACAAATAAGTTTAATACAAACCGTGCGACAGATTCGAGGTACATTCACAGGGACGGTTTTTTGCCGTAATGCAAAATGTACAAGTTCTTTTATGGGAACGTCACCACCGAAAATGTATATTGGTATTCCTATAAAGAGATAAGGGTTACAATATGTTATTTATCGCAAAGAAAGAACGTCTGAAGTTCACATTAAGTTTAAATGATTCATTCGGGTAGCCTACGTTACTTTGTGGTTCTAATATTTATTTGTCTACGTAAATTCCCTACGACCAAACACCATGCACAAAATGTCACATTCATCATTTATGTAACTATTAATATTAATTTTCTTGTCTAAAGGTTTCAAAAACCCTGTAAAAACAAAAGAGTTGTGTGGTTTATATCAATTCCTAGATTCTCTTCAATTTGTATTATGCTAACCACATGAGATGAGGTGTTGCTCCATTTTAACCAGTCTGTAAATAAGAATGTTTCTTCTACTCCCTTAAAAAGTAGGCTATACCTTCTAACACATTCCTTCATCACTAACTTAACCCATTCTAGCCCGCCCACCCCTTCCCCCCCCCCCCAATCAGACAACCATCCAGTGAAATGATTCATAATAGTTACCCCATGAGCGCTTACCGAAATTGAAGAGTTCGTCAGGAATTTTGTCATTCTTTGAACTGACCACTCCCACTGTGGATCTAATGATTATCGAGATGTTTGCTTCCCTCAGTCTTTCTTTGTATTCATCCAGAACTCTGTACATACCCTATGAAGAAGAAAAAGAAGAAGAAGAAAAACGATAAATGGAACAAATGAGGTCACGTTTGACAAACAGTAATTATTTAGTGTTGTTATTTGGAATCACTGCGTATACAAAAGGATAAGAAATCTATTGCACCGATTATGCAAATGTCAACATTCATAAGAAAATTATCCCAAGATTTCATTATTTCTTTTTATTGAAGAGGACTACCAATCTCTCTTTGTTATTTGAGCAAATGTCAGTACACAAGCTTCTCTGCATATAAAGTTTAAATATGTATCCAGATGCATGTCTAAACCTTTGAACATGACCATTTTGGAATGGGGGGTGGGGGAATGGGGGGATGGGTAAACCTGAGCAATTCCAAGTGGAGACTCTCCGTTATTTTTCAACCCCTCGGAACGTGCATGCGAGCACCGATGGTGTATCTATAAAGAGCACCTACCTTCACTGATCAATGAAATAAGTTAACGCTTCATTTCGTCTATACTTCATTTTACCTTAAATACATGCACCTCTTGTCGGGCCCACACCCCACCCTCACGGATTTATACTGGTGCCCGCTACAGTTCCCCCTCTGTTAAAAATACATTACGTCAATGATCTTACCTCTCCCTGCATCTTTTTCAGTTTTATCAGTGTAACCACATCCAGAGCCTGACTGCCGGTAAACAAAACTTTGCCATTCTCCGACTTCTCCTGCAACATCAACTCTAAAATAGCTTTGAAAAACTCGTAAATTTCCGGAGCTGGGACTGGTCCAGAGAACTGCGAGTAACAAGCTAGTTCATCCAGACATCCCATCTCCTTCATAGTATCGCTAATGCATCACAAGCAAAAGAAAGATAACGATTACATTGGGGAATGAAAAGTGAACTAAAAACCAGAGTTGAACTAAACTCAAAATTGATTTAGTTCAATATATTACGGTAACTTTGGAACTAAATAAATTAAGATAACAATCCATTAGATTCTAACCTTAGATTCTAATATATTCTTTGAAATATTTTTTTTCAACGATTTAGAGCCTATACTTATCGGGCCAATAACTGAGTACTTAAGTTGTGGTATCAAGTTTCAGCACAAGCAAACGAAAGATTATGATGACATTGGGAATGAAAAATGAACAAAAATCCGAGTTGAACTTACGGTAGCTGTGAAACTAAAGAAATATAACAATCCGTTAGATTCTAATATATTCATTGAAATATTTTTTTCAACGATTGAGAGCCTATACTTATTGGGCCAATAATTGAGTATTTAAGTTGTGGTTTCCCTTGGATTAACTTCACTTTCCACACGCTCCCGCCCATCTCAAACCGGTGTCTGGATCCCAGATGAGTCTGTCATTTGATCTATGCCATTAAAGCTGCGCCCATTAGACAAAATCACAGGACCAATGAGTTTCGCTATTGGAAACCATTCTGTGTCTTTGTATGCCCAGCTGATAGAAGACTTTTAAGGTTTAAAACCTTACCCTAAGAGTAGCGAGATTCCTCCTCCACTAATGGCAGTCCAGATACGACCTTTCTTGTTCAACAGGGTCAGTTTCATATTCGCAATGGAGACACCATCTATGTCACTGATTTTCTTTTCCTGTGATATGAAAGACACCACATGGGAAAATAAGGTAAATAAATGATAAAATGATCAAAAATATGAGCAAAGAATGACCATGAAATGTGTCAGTAGTATGTAGTTATTAAATATAATCCACAACATCAGGTGTTCTTTTTGTTGGTATAGTTTATTTTATAATAAAATATGGTATTTACGGAAGTGGTTTGGTGATGGCAGACAGGCGAGTGCATGGTTTGAGTGGAGTAAGGTAAGGGAGGAAGTAAGTAAATGCAATAAACAAACTAATTTGTACAAAAACACAAACAAAATGGAAGAAAAACCAAACACACAAAACAACAAATCTACATTGGAGGAAACTATAGCTAGCATATTTTTCTTACCAGACCGGTCTTTATTCTTTCGACATTTTACGTCAGTCAGTATACATTATAGTGTTTCTTTGTTAGAGATTTATCTGATTATAAGCATCTAAACACTTGCTATTAGAAATCTAATTCCCTAAGAGAATGAGCACATCGCGACCAGTGCAGCCCACAAATATATTGCTATAGCATACATTTCATAAATACCACATGGTCGAGCAAATAGCGTGATGTTGATATTCTGGGCCAATGTCCTATCAGCTTCGCCCCCCCCCCCCCCGGTTCCCACACCTCCAAGTACCATTGCACATAACCAACAGAAATATATTAATATCAAATCGTTTAAGAGTGAAATTATCTGATGAAAAATTACCTGCTCCAGTTGGTCCCTCCCAAGCTTCTTGGTCCAAGCAACTTTGTCTCCCCATTTTACTTGGCAAAGCGGCTGGGCGCTTAAGTCTAAGTTTGCGGCAAGATCTAAAACGTGAACTTTCTCCTTGACAACTGAAAATACAAGATACGGATGTCAATGAAAACCATTTGCATTTTCACAGGAAAACGGAAAAAGAGCCTGAAGGGTAATTTATAGACTCACCAAAAGGATTTATCTCCAAGTAAGTGAAGTGTAGTTCACGGTACAGACCAAATAACTCTTTGATGAAATGTGCAACCTGACTGTTTGAGAAAATCCGGATAAAAACAATTAATAACGAATTATAGTTGGATTGAAATGTCGGTCATTTTTTAATCTCTTCGGAGGGGGAAGATGAGAGGGAGGAGGGTGAGAAAGGTAATTTTCTAACACCTTATCAAGCCGTTAAATTTAATTCTCAAAATTTCGTCGCCCCAAACACTAAATTTAATTAATCGGCATGCAAAAGACAAAACATTCTATTACCTTATGAACGTGGCTATTTAATGGCCTATATTGTTATGTGATTTTAGTTTCCAATATCATTCAAAAGTTTGTCAAAGTCAACAAGTCACAATGCTGCATTTTATTTCTTAAAAAGCTTGCTCGTCGCACCCTTCCTTAGCCTAGCTACTTCAGAAATCCAATGTGTACCTTTTTTGCCTCTTTGGCACTCCAAGAAGTAAAGCATGCTGAATCTCCTCTTCTTTGACAGTTCGGTTTAAAGGAATTCGAACACGTGACCCCTGTGAAAGAAGAATAGTAATAGTAGTCATCACACACTTGCATGTTGCTGCATCACATATATGTGATGCAGCAACATGCAAGTGGATACCATCCAGGGATACCATCATAACTTGCCCACCTTATAATCACAATTCAGCATAACGTTAAGGGCATATCCGAAAGAAAATACATTTCTATATGAACAAAGAATGCCAATTCCTTCGCATATATCCTTTAATAACAAGACGATTTTCTATCGGATCTGACGAAGTGCATAATTGAATGACTTTCCAAGTTTGCTAATATACATGTTCCCTACTTGTGATACAGTTTAGTGCTCTGTTTATGCACATGCGTACATGTATGTATAGGCCTGTATATAAATAAGCACGTATGTTTGTTTATATGTATGTATGTTTGTATGTATGAAACGATGAACAAACAGACGAACGAACGAATCAATCAATCATTTGGCCTATCACCACGTTAACAGCAATTTGTTTGCGACCGCCAATATTCATGAACAATTGCTGTATGTTTGTTTAAATTGTATATTAGCAATCCAACATATAACTAATTACGTCATCACACATATGCTTAGGCCTTCAGCCTTTCTTTTACAACGGGAATTCAGTCCCAAGAAGGATTGTACTCACTGACATGATAAAAACAGTTTTCAGAACCCAGCAACTCACAAAAGTAAAAAATTGTGCTATGTATACCTTCTCGTCAATATCGCCGATATCAACGCCACCTTCATTATGAAATAGAATGACGTCATGCTCCAACTCCGTGTATATTGCTAGGTACCTCTCTTCCTTCTCCTCGTGCTCAAAAAATGGCTCCAACAGAAACTGTTGCAGATGCTTATACAATGAATCCTAAAATGGAGAACGTAATTGGATATCAAAAAAAAACATCAGTTTTTCCCATAACATCAGCTGATACAATAAAGTAATAACGGTTTAATCAACAAGCATTTCTCAAACTGTTCAAGTAACTTCTTATTTCGCAAATAAAACATCAAAAGAGGCATATTCCAATTAGTTGAAGATTAACGTCGATCATTAGCCAAGTATCTGGGTGCGAAATGAATTTTCTTTTCTATCAGAGCTTTCACTAGAAGTTCTTCAGCAAGTTTTAAATGCTTAATTACAATCAACAGTAGTTTATTATTGTACATATACACTTTTTGGCGGTTCGCACAATCGTAACATAAAGATTTATTCCTGCTTATAATCAGCGGGAAATTGTATTAAAATTAAAAAATTGTAAGAATTTCAACTTTTGTACAATTGTACAATTTCAACTTACTATGCATGCAACATGATAAAAAACGCCGTGCAGAATTACATTTGGTTTAATAGCATGTGGTAGTCCTAATATGCGCCCAGCAAAATGTTTCAATCATGTCGATGAACAAAACCAATCCGCCCATGCTTGGGCAATCTACCTAACCCTGCACATCGGCTCAATGTAGGTACCGTATATAGTAAAGGTTCTTCTCTGGCCATTTGCTTCCACCCAGTTTGTTTTTTCCTGCTCCTCGTGTGTACTTTTAACGTGACCCGCCCTGCGGGAACCAAAACGTCACGGCCACACGGCACTGAAACCCATTATCCTCGTGTGTATAGTGAACTGTATGCATCTATTTAAATAGAGAAAGTCGTGGTATGCTGCACCGGGAACGGATAAATGAGAACTTATCCTTGGTTGGCCCCCAACAATTATTCAATGCCTAGCTATTTTGTTTAACAATACCACACAATGGTTAAGGAATTTCAGTTTTACCTTCGGCTGTTTGGGTTCACCATTGGAAGGATTTTCCAATTCAAGTTTGTTTTTTTCTTTTGATTTGGCTTGAAGTTGTTTTCCTTTTTTTTATTGTTGGGGGTTTATCCAACAGAAGATTGGGACAATTGGGACAGTTGGGACAATTTCCTAATGCTAAAACCTCCCTAAACTGTAGTCAAATATCATGCTCTCAAAGCACTGGTATTATCAGTACAAACAATTCCTCCTAACTGCTTCTCGTTCTTTTGGCTAAGATCATGTGTAGTATCTGTTCTTTTTCGAGGGGAATGGTGATGCACACCCGACGATGATCACACAGTCACGGTCCCGATGCAAGGGGACTGGGGTTGAGAGCGGATCAGTAGTTCGGTAGTTTGGTTTTCGTGCCCAGGTTCTTTCCTGTGCGACTTTTCCTTAGAAAAAGCAAACAGTTCCTAACCATTATCGAGTGCCGCTCTGAAGCAGGACATGACACTACAGTATAGAAAAATTTGTCCCAACTGGGTGTTTTCCATGAGCATAAATATGAAGCACTTCACGTATATTCTGCATAAGAACACCGTGTGTATTGTTTGTTAATGACGAAAAAAATATATATATATTTACTCAATCATTTTTACGAGCACTTTTTTTCCACAATAATACAGTCTTTACAATTTTCTTCTACAAGCAATTTAAGTATACCACTAAATATGAGCGGCGTATAACGCAATGAGGGAGGGGTGGAGTGGGCAATCGAGAGCTGGGCGAAGTCCCGTGGTTCGGATCCGCAGGGGCCCTGAGTCTAAAGCAACTTACGGTGCACACATCAGTACAATGTGTTGTGTGTCTGTTAGTCGCTCTACGGGCCATATCATTGATTCATTGCAACAATAATCATTTATTTATAACAACAAACTCATTCGTAAAGGCCTTGAGTTTACAGATTGACTGAGTTTGAAAGACAACAAAATGTTATTAGCAAATGTAATTAAGCATTTCATATACTAGGCTACAATGACCTTCAAAAACTTACATGTATTTAAACAAGCTCTGGCAACTTCACACGTGATGACAAATAAAACTCAAAAACAAAATCCACATAAACAAGTGTGGTACGAACTTCCGGTTTTGGAACCAATTTCAAAGGTAAAATCACATGTTTTCCTATACGTGGCTAAACCATGTCAAAAGTCGTGGAGATTGACACGTGATGTGGCAAAGTGTGAAAATGTGTGTTTTCTACCTGTGGCCAACCCGAGACAAATCAAGCCAAATTAATTGGAAATGGAAAATTCTATTATTCCACAACAAAAAAACCTCGCCAGTATATAGTACCTACACACATTTTCACACATGGGACTTCTTGCCACGGGGTTGTCACAGATTCCTGTGTCACCCAGTCTTCTGTGGGATAACACTTTTTCCCATGAGACACCTCGTGGTAATATGCGACAATAAGTGAAAATTGGCAATTCTGTCTCAATCTGTGTCCAAATCACACTTTTTTTACGGGGGGAAAACCCTGTGGTTTACAGTGTAAGCACACGTTTTCAGCCGTAATTTTGGAACCAGTGCTTTTTCTTTGTAAGGGTCAATGATTTCTCTAACCACTTTGTATTTCTAGTGCATACTTTCTGAAATATTGCATTAGTATACTGACCACTGGACATATATACTGTATGTATTCAGGGAGTTGTTATTCCATAACAACTCCCTGATGTATTCAAGCTATTACTCATTAGCTAAAACAATAGAAATTACAATTAAGTTCCTGTTTGAGCCATCTGGAAGCCATATGCTGTTTTAATATGATAATAAGTTACAGAACGTATAACGAAAGAGCTGGTTTGAAGCAATATGGTGCCAATAAAAGAAATGCTTTGAAAAAAAGTGCCAGCACAATTTTGTAAGGTTTTTACGCTTATGTTTATTAACTTCCTGTATACCAAATCAACTTAAAGGTACGCTGTATTGGCCTTAAATATGCTAGATATTCAAATATGGTCACCTTTGGTCAAGATTCTTAAACTGACTTTATTACAACCTTCGATGAAATTTTCCTCACTGGGACATTCAGTCATCTTGTGTGTTCCTTAAAAATGTCTGAGAACAATTTGGAGAGTCAAGACTTCCAGGAAAGTACTTTGTGAAAACGTCTAGCAATTATAGCGTGCTATAATTTGGGGCCTTTACTGACTACCTTTAATGGATGTTGTCAGGCACAACCTTACTTCTGATGTTATTATAGACGGCTAAAACTGCATTGCTGTCAGTCCTAAAATGTATTTCTATAACAATTTTAATTCTCGAGGAATGACCGTTAAGCATCCGATGCCGATCAATTATAAAGCGACTGGACTACTTAGTCTAAAACACATATCATTAGATCAACTTCTCAAATAGAACACAAAACTCCATAGGACAAGATGAGGGTTTCATGTCCTAAAATGACCAATTCTACAATTTGTCAACTTGGACAACTGGTGTTGAATGCCATCCAAGTGTGCTCTCACGTTATATGATGTTAAAAGGAATTGTTTTCGTTGAGATGTTACAATTTGTAGAAACAATGGAATAACATTCATTTTCATACCTGCACAGAGGAGCCGACGTCATCGTAAAGCTAGCCTTAAAGGAACATTCTGCAGATTTAGCATAATTTAAAGCTCAATATCTTGAAATCCAGAATGGCTATAGATATATTACAAGCACTCATTTCTCAATTTGTCTTTGACCTATCAAGACCGAACTTGTGCCTAAAGTCATTCTAAATATGTTTGAATAGATCTGTTCTGTTTTGGGTTGTTTTTTTGTTTTTTTTATAGAGATATTCTGGTGGTTGCAGTTGAATTTTTAATCAAATAATCGTTGCTGGAAATGTTCTGCAATTGTAGATCAAAAGTCACATCTTCATAGCCTTTTTGTATAACGAGGATATGAGTGTTTTATTTTTTCCCTTTTTTTTAATTTTGGTGATTTGTTTTTGGATTCATTTAATTTTTCCTATTAAAAAATAAAGTGTTACATTGGTAGTCATTACAGTATTCCTTTAACGTAAAAACAGATGTTCAAGAGTCCATCAGAGAGAGGTTATGTTGGTATTCACAAGAGACGTGCATAGGATTTAAAAAGTGGGATTACGAATTTCCCCGACTGATTAAGGTAGGGGCATGAACCTTTATGGAAGGCCAAACGCGAATCAAGGATTTTATGGGCCCTGGGGTCATTGAAGTCGACTCCCTGGCTGAACCCTTTTGCTCCAACATTCGACGGTGGAGATGGGGCCATATCTTCCTTAGTTGTTGTGGAAACATACAATATCAACGTTACTAGGTATTATACTGAAAGAACACCTGAAGGTCATTTGAAACAGAGTGACTCGGTCGAAAACCCACTTTTGACAATCATAATTACACCAAAATATTGATCGTTATATTTAGCTCCACTTTGGGGCATATCTAGCAAAGTTAAACATAACTGATCATCTTCGCATTCAGTTTTACTATGGTGATTTTGGTGGTTATAGGTAACTCCTCTAATGTGCAAGATCGCCTCACCTCCTTGCTTC